>JAQGEQ010000348.1:0-42500 GCA_034620365.1 Pegea sp. RAD2-039 | reverse complement strand
GCTTTTACTTCTTTTTCATCAAAGTTGATGACGTTAAATTTGTTCGCAATATAATCTTAAGATCTTTTTAAATCTTTCGCCATCTGTAGCTTGTCTAAACTTCTTCTTGATGACGTCACTACAGGTAACCATACCACGAGATCAAATAACTTCATCACCATATATGACTTTCTCAGAAAACAATAATCATGTGACGTCATAGTAAAAACCAAATATCAGTGATGTCATCAACTCTTGAACTGGCGACGTCATCATTCTTTTCAGACTAGTTTGAATGCTTGATGCTGATGACGTCATGATCTGTTTGTGAGTTTGTCGTTTAATATTGATGATGACGTCACCAGTGGTTTTGTGACATCATCAAATCATAAACAACTTCATACTCAACGACTTTGACAAAATATTAAAATGAAGTCATCATCATCAAGTGACGTCATCATCACACGTCAATGTCTCTTCTCAATGTTTGGATCATTTTCATGATCTTCTTCTTTTCTTTTCTCATAGCAACATCCAACAAGTAAGTTTGTGACGTCATCACATCAAAAAGCTTTCATCATTTATTTGTACAAGTTGAGGATTGATGAAGAGTAGATTATGTCTCCAATCGATTGTTCCTTATTCTTTCTACAATGAAAAAAGTGATCTTTAGATGTAAGGTATCTTTTGTGATCAGCATCATTATTGTCACTATTCCTACATCTTTGCTTTATCTTCTTCTTTATTGTATTTCAGTTGTATAACGTCGCATTAGGTTCCCCTTTTTGTTGATGTCATTATTGAATAATTATTATTACTAGCTTTCGAAAATTGTTTGATAGAAAAAAGTTTAAACAACATAATAATTCTTTGACTATCATCTCTTTTGATCTAATAATTTTCAAAACAAAAGTCAATTTTAATAATTACATTCTCCTTTTTAAGGTTGGTTTGTTAAGAACTGTTAGAAAATGGTTTCCTTTGACAACAATTTTAAATTATTATTTTTTTTTGCTTTTTAGTACTTGTTTCTTTTTAAATTATAATTTTCAAAGAATTTTCAAAAGACAAGGTCGAGAGATGCCTTGAATATAATTTTGAATTCTAAATAATTTTAATCGAAACGTGGCGAAGTATCGTAAAAACAAATCATTAAATTTAGTTTCTATTCGTTTTTAAATTAGCTTTTAATTTAATGCAAAATAAACATTAATTTATTTTTTACAAAAAGTTTATAGAATACTAGAAATAACAAATTTTATAAAACAACTAATTGAAATAATAAATTTATTACAAAATTACAAATGGTGAATTTTCATTGTAAAAGCTCGGCCGAAAACGGTCATATAGGATTTGCTATGTGTGATAATATTAAAGATAAAGTAAGAGAAAGTGAGACGCAAAGAAACTAATCGAGCAACACACAGTGAAATGCAAAATAAAAAACAGTTCAAATTTCTCTCTTTTTTTGAAGCTAGTTTTTCTTCTCTCCTCTTCAGTTTATTTGGAAAAGAAACCACCGTTTAGAACAAGAAAATATGATATATTTAATCTTTTAAATACGTTGTGTTATTGAATATATTTTCAAAAGTTAATTTTAATGACGAGAGTTTAAAATAAGATATTTGCAGAACGTCAATTTGTTGATAAAGTTAATCGACACATTGTCGATTTCCAAATTAACAAATGTTACTGCGGAGGTTCACTAGCAGAGGAAAGTAGTGACAAATTCCAACAATTAGTTCCCTGTCTTATGAAATTCTTTCGATCTAGTATTTGTCAGGAAGAAAGTATTTTTTAATTTTTATTTTTCTCTATTAGTTTCATTTTCAAAAAATATGAGACGTTTTTTTAATTCTGTGACATCAATCTTATAGAAGATTAAATCTTACTTCTAGGTGCAAAATACGTTTTATTTAATAATTTTCAAGTAATTCTTTAAAACTAAACATAAAAAAATTAATTTTTTTATGAAGCTAGTTGTATGAGTTTGAATAAAAACTTTTACAAATTTTAAAAAACAAAGTCTTTCAGGTTCAAAGTCTATCAGCTAGCCTATTTATTTAACAGATCTAAGAATACAAAAATTTTAATTTTATTAAGTTTGAAAATAAAAATATTGTAGCGACGTCTTGTGGTTAGAAAATAAATAGAATTATGCAATTACATTTTACAATCACTTAAATGTATTCCTTATGAGAACATGCAAAATTGAAGCAATCAAAACAATGTTTTCAAGTTCAATGATTTGAAAAATTGTTTAATTACTTTTTAACAACAAATTTTCTTCATGTTTAGATAGGACAATAGATAAGAATGTTGTAGACTTACTTATAGCTTTTTTAGTTATTTCCAAACTGTAAGCTTAGTTAAGAAAATAATCCGAAAACAGTTTGCTGATATTATTAAAGGTCTTATAATACAATAAAAGACATTATTAGCTAATTTTAATCAGATTTGTTTTAATTCTAAAAGAAACTATAGAAAGTAAACAAGTATATTTTTTTATTCATTTGCAAATTCTAAACGTTTGTGTTTTTATTATGTTTATGTCAATATCTTCCTATAGAAAAATAATTAATTTAAATTATATCGTAATATTTTATACAAAATAGTAATTACACTAATGAGCTACAAATCATTTGAAACGCTTAATAACAAGAATTTATGTTATCTGAGTGTATTGGCTTCATTATTTAGGTTTTTATCAATTTTTAGCGACGCTGGTTTAAATAAATCATAACTAATATACTTCTTTTTCATAAATCTAATGGTTTGTTGTGTAATTGTCGTCATTTTACCTTTGATGAATGTCTGAAGCTAGTATTGATCAGCTAAGGCTAAAATAAGATAAAACGCAAGAAACACTAAAACATAATTCCCTGAAACAATATATTTACTTTTAAAGGATCAAGTTGAAGGGAAAATGGTTTTAAAAATATTTACAATTTAACATTTGCGTGAAAGTCATGAACAATTATTTTAAATAAGCTCACAAATACAAGGCAAACACGTTGTTATATAAGGAACCTAATGTTTACGATGTTATCAGTCTCTGATTATAAGGATGTGAATTACTGAGAAATTTGAAAACTGAAACTGTCAGTTGCATTTAACAAAAAGATTTATTCTATTTAATGATATAAAACTATGCAATGAGCTTGTTCTTTTCTTTCATATGTGGTGTCATTCTTTGATAATTAAACTCTAAATGACACTGTCTTCAGTAAAGAAAAATGTAGAATGCTTTATTTATATATTTTCACATTTTTTTTTATTTTTTCGTTGTTTTGATGTCATACTACTTTAAAGAAGTACATAATCTTATTTGTCTTCACTTAACGCTACTACATTCAATAATAATAATAAATAATAATAATAATAAATAATTACTGCAGAAAACAGTTTGCTAAAACTTATAAAAATAGCCCTAACTAAGATAAAAATTCTTTTTTATCTGTATGTAAAAATCATTTTTATGAGGTGAAATAAACTAACCTTAATTTGTTTTCGTTTATACCATAATAAATTTTTTGTAATCTTGTTATTTACAAAACTGATTTAAGTTTTGGAATAAAAATGCTTTAAATATAAATACTACCAAATGTTTCATTTATTAAAAATTATTTTCTTCTGTATGGATAATTTCAAATTCATTCAAAAAGTTCTCTTTTATTAAATAACAAGCACTGTAAAGTCGTTCTTCAAATTTAACTAATCATTGTATTAAGTCTAATGGTTGCTGTACTTAGTAACCATATAAGTTATAATATATAAAATATATTTATATAAATAAATTTCTTATTTCAAAATTTTTGTGGTTTTGTTAATTAAACTTTAAATGACACTGTCGGCAGTACACAAATATGTAAAATGATTCATTTATATATTTTCACATTTTTTCAGTTTTCGTTGTGTTGATGTTATCATGCTACTTTAAAGTAGTACATAATCTTATTTGTTTTCACTTTACGCTACCATTGTAACTTTTATAATATAAAAAGCTTTTTATAAAAGTGTTGTTAAAATTAAATTAAATTCTTTTTGTTTGAACGTCGACATTTCAATCATAAATTATTTAGTCACATTACAAATTTTAAATAATGTATTATTTTTTCTGTAATAATTTCATTTTCAATTATAGCTCAGTTTATTTTAGTTTTTCATTCAAGCATTGGAAATTGTTAATCTTTTTATTAGAATTACTTTGAGTTTAAATAAATTTTTTTATTAATATTAATGTTTTTGTTTACACAAGATTTGAAAATTTTCAAAACGTTTTTATTCAAATAATATTAATAAATCTAGTGATAATAATAAATACAATTCAAAAAAAATTTGGAAAGTATTCCAACTGCTCTAAGGTAACAGTTGGTTTTCATAACAATTTTTTGCAAATGTAAACAGCTTGTTGAAAAATGTTCTACAAATTTTAAATGCCTTTCGGCGGTTTCAAAGCATCAAGTTGGAGTGAACAAGGTTTTAAACATTATTATAATTTACCATTTGCGTTAAAAGTATGAACAATTATTCTAAATGAGCTAACAAACACGAGGCAAACACGTTGTTATATAAAGCACCTAATTTATTACGATGTTATCAGTCCTTGATTATAAGGTTGTGAATTAATGAGAAATTTGAAGACTGATACTGTCAGTTGCATTTAACAAAAAATAGTTATTCTATTCAATGATATAAAAGAGTACTATGAGCTTGTTCTTTTCTTTCATGTGTTGTGTCATTCTTTGATAATTAAACTCTAAATGACACTGTCTTTAGTAAAGAAATATGTAGAATGATTCATTTAAATATTTCCACATTTTTTTATTTCTTTTTTAACATTTTATCATTAAAACCAAAATATCTTTTTTCAAATTATTTTCAATATATAAACTAGACTTTAAAACTAGAAATACTTTTGAAGTTTATATAGCGCTTTGAAGTAAATATAGGAGATGCGAAAAAGTAAAAAAAAACTTCTTAAGGAGATTTCAGTTGCGACCAAAAAAGTGATTTATCAGATTGCGATTATCTTATCATTATTTAAATAGTAACTAGAAAAAAATTTTAAACTGATCAAATTCCCTAACCACTGATATCGAATAATATTTTTAAATAAAAATTTCTTGAATCTACTTTAAGATATAAAAACTACAATTTATATATAAATATATATTTCAGTTTACATCTATATTAACAATAAACAATTTTGATTAAATTTTTTTCAAAGGTTTTTGTAAACGATTAATTGCTGAAAAGAAACAGGTAGTAAAAAACTATCTCTGTTTTTTTTATTTTGTAAAGGTTATCTTTATCTAAAGTTTTTTTTCCCCAATACAAGAAACATTGAAATCACTATTAATACATTTTTTAAGTTATGTGAAGTTAGTTGTGTTTAACTTAATTTTATTCAAATAGTTTTAAGTTCAAAAATAATTTAAGATCTAAGAATTTCTAAAATATTACTATTTATGTGAGAAGAATATGAAATGAATTTCAACAAAAAAACTATTTTGTATGCAACAAATTTGTATAAAATATTTGAAATGATGATTAAAAATTAAAATCAAATTATGCGGCAAGATTTATCTTTATAAGGAATTTGTAAACATCAAGCAATCTCAACAAAACTCAAAATCTTATTTCCTCTAATGAAAAATACTTGTTAGGCAAACATTCACAAATAAGTCAAACAGTTTGAAGTTTTGAAATAAACATCGTTTTGTTTTTTATATTTGATAGCGCACTCTAGCGGAAATAAAAGCTGCAAAGATAAAATGAGATTTTAACAAAATTTTATTTAGTGTCTTCAGAGAATCTTACTATTGATGTTTAAAAACAATTTTTTAATTATTTTAAAGTTTTTAGAGTGAAATTAATTATTCTCCGTTAGAAAAAATGCTATGACTTTTTTTTGAAATGTTTGTTTTCTATTTGATTTCTAAGAGCAAAAAGAATAACGGTTTGGACAATTTAAAGTTGTAAGAAAATATTCTTATAAAAAATTTCTGTGTTTTGAACTTTATACATAATGTTCTTATGATTTTACTTAAGTTGTTTACGTTGTTTAGCATTAAAACACAACTATATCAGTTTGATGAAGTTTTCCTTATTATCTTTTATTTTGTAAAGTTAAACTACATTTGAAGCAGTTTTGGTGATGCCGTAAATAATTTTACTTAATTAATTGAAAGTGCTAATCTAAAACTAATATTCTGTCATAATACAAGTATCATGTTTACAACGGCCAAATAAAATTTTTACTTATAATTTTTATGTGATTCTTTGTGAAAAATGGAAACAATTTATTTAAATGATTTATGAATAAAAATTTCGTTGAAAAATATTTCAACTCAAAAAACTCATTATTCAAAACATCCGAAGAGTCCTAATTTAGTTTTTCATCAATTATTACTTTGTCGCTATCTACAGTTTGTGGTGTCAAATTCAAATGAATTCTTTTTTAAAGTTTTTATAAAATCATTAGAAAATATCTACAATTAAATATTTTCTTTTTCTTTCATAATATTTAATACATACATATTCAAACTTACAATAAGTTAAAACTTGTAACAATGTTTATGTAATTCTAATAGGTGTATACTATACTCAAAAAAAAAACAATTGAAAAACAGAAAAAAATCTTATGAGTCTTCAGCATGGAAGACATTAAGCAATTTATTATTATTAAAAGGTAAAATATTTAAAATAAATAATTGATGAAAAGTCAATAATTTTTTTAAGATTATTTTTGATATTATAAATTTTAAAAGAAGTCACGAAAGTAATTCCCAAATTATAGATTTTAAAATCATGAAAAAAAATTCTTCGAAAACTTAAAGTTATTTATCTTTCCCTAATACAAAAAAACTTATTGATTGATTAGAAAAATAAAAAAATCATTCAAATTATTGATTTGAAGTAGGTAAAATATACAATATGATAATTATCTTTGGTTGTAAATAAGCATTAAGAACAAAAAATCATTTTTTTTATTTGAAAGAAGATTGCGGTTTTAGCAAATAATATGAATCTTTCAATCAAATGATATGTTTAAGAAAATTTTATTGTTAGAATATTATTATTATTTCAACTTAAAATTTGTGTGAAATGACTATTTTGTTTATTTTAGTCTACAAAATTTTACTTTCTGTAATGGAAATGTTCTATCCGCTAGAAAGTGCGATATATAGATAGCAAAAATATATTTTTGGGTTTTTCAGCTTGCCAGTCACTAATCAAGTAGCTTAAGCTAGTAATATTACATAAATACAGTTTATGAAGTAAAAAGAGCATCAAAAACGTTCAATATAAGCCACAAGAGATGAAAATAATTTATAATAATATATTTCTTGCCAGTAAGATTTGAACTGAGGTAAGATGCTATGGGTCGTGAATAAGATTAGAAAGTGAAAGTAAATAACATCATTAAACAAAAGTTGAAAAAGTTTCAAACTCAATTAAGTTTGTTTATTATATTTTAATCATGTAAATAATCTAAACTTCATAATCTAAATTGAAAGTATAAATGTTCTGGAAATCTCAAAGGTCTCTATATAAAGATAAAGAGTTTTAACATTTATTGAATTTACGATAATCTAGCTGTGTGATGAAAACATCAATTAATTTTATAAAAGATTTCTTTAAAATATGATAACTTACTAAGTTTGGATTAAAAGTCAAATAATATTCAAAATTTTAAATTTGTTCGTAAACATAATTTCTTTGAATAATTTCAAATTATTGACAATCAAACAACTAATATATTTGTGTGAGGAGTTTTTTAAAACATTTCTACTTCAGCGTGTATTTGTATTATAAACTAAATATGTCAATAAATACGTTTTTTATTAAACTACCTTTCTATTTCATTAACAATCAAAGGTTAAACTGAAATGTCACTGATATTCAACATGCTGGTTTATGTTTTCACAAATTTTATCACAGAAATGATGCAGTTCTTATTAACATCTGATATTTTGATATAAAGCAAATTCTAAATAATTTCGTTTCTAAATAAAGATGATTTTCAAAAATTCTTCTTTTAATAAATTATTTATTTCAATAGTAACAAGTTTAGATAAAAATTAGATTGTTCATGCTTACCTTTAAGCTAAACGTATCTAAAATTATTATAACCAAATGACTTAGGGTTAGTTGACTTGATATGTATGACTTGGGTTTCTTAAAAGAAAAGCAATTTGGTTTAATAGTTGTATAAACACATCTTTAGAATAGTGAATCTGTAATTGATGAAATATGTACTAGATCATGTTTATATATGGCTTGTATATATTAATTTAAATACTTTGTGGCAAAATCTTTTTCTGCTCTGTTATATAAACAAGTTTCTTCAAAATATTTTCACTTTACTAAAAGATTCAACATTTTAGAGGTTGTATCAAACAAGTCGTTTATTGAAGATTTTAAAACCATTTAAAAATTTTAAAATATATGAAAACGTTATTACAAAAAAGTTACTTTTTTAGATTAATGTAAATAAACTGTTTATAAATGTTTACAAATATTTTGACTTTTCTTATATTATTTGTAAAAAGTAAACAAAATAAAATGAACTGAAAAAATTGTTTGAAAAAACAGAAGTTTAAAATTCAAGCTAATAAATAAAATTACTTTAGAAATTTTATATTTTTTACTATTATAAGTAATTGTAAAATAAATAGATGTGAGAGTGCATCTTGCAGAATACGTAGTGATAATAGTTTTTTAAACTATTCAATTAATAAAAGAAATATATTGATTTATTTATGTTTCTATATATATAATTTCTAGATATATATATATAATTTTTGTAAAAAATGGAAATTCAATTTATTCAACTTATTTACTAATTGAATTTTCGTTTAAAAGTATTTGGACTCCAAGTTAAATTTTAAGTAGCCACTGATTATTGTTAAATAAGGTATTCGTGAGTTTTTCAATATTTATTACTTTGTCGCAATCTAGAGTTCAGTTGGTATGAATTTCAGACAAATTCTTTCTTAAAGTTGTTAAAAGATTTTCAAAAACGTTTCACAATTATTTAACTTCTTTATTCTTTCATAAAATTATGACATTTATACATAAAAACATTAATTTCAACTTTTGCTTTTATCGTTTGCGTTCTCTAACAAATAGAATATCTTGAACATTAATAGTCTCTGGATTAATTACTTTAATGGTTTGTATGATTTGCAAATTATTTTGAAAATCAAACAAAATGATATCTGAGTCTTATAGTACTCTCATTTTTTAAACAAAAAGTCAACAAAAAAGTCAAAAGTCACATGGCTTTTGATTTAATTTTTCATCTTCAGAACGATTGATCATTTTTAATTTTAGTCTTCTAAGTAGAAGTAAATTTAAATCTGAAATAAATAAAACTTGATAAGAAAAATTAAACTAATTTGGTTTGTATAATAGTAAACTTTTAAAAAACTTTTGTATCAACTTTAAAATCAAACTTTCTGTTTGAAAAATATTTGTCAACAAAATGCTTATCAATAAAATTATAAAATTAGTTTCATTTGAACTTGATCCCATACACTTCAGATTGTAACAACGTTTATAAGAAAATAAGATAAAAGTAAAACTCAATCTTTCGTAAAGGAGTGCAAAGTTTGTAAATTTGTAGTTAAAGTACTTTACAACGAAATTTTAAGTAATAAATAAGTTTAATAACTTGAATTATTATTCAATACAAAATATTTTTGTAAATATGTTGTTAGTATTATAACATTTTTTTTACTTATTGAAAACTTTTCATTAAACAAAACTAGTATTTTGCTTTTTATTATCATTTAATCGAAATCATTAAATATCAGCTCGGCAATTCTTTATTTTCTATCATGAGATGAATTATCAAATAATATTATTTTGTTTCTAAAGTTTTAAAAGTTGTGAGTTTTTTCTTTCGATATATTAATTTACAAAGAGTAAAAATAACTTTTATGATTGGAAAATATATGAATTACTAACCTTTTCTAGATTAATAAAAAATGAAAGTATTTAAATATGTTATATAATATTTTCTGTAAACTGAAAGTAATATTAAACAATTTTAAATTATAAAAAATGATATATTTAAAGTGTTTTTTGATAAGAAACCGTCTAGCGCCAAGTAGCGGAAAAAGAAACTGTTGATTTGTTTTTGTAGGTTTATTTTTAGTCCTGATTTGTTTACATTATCTAAAACAATACAGCTTTTAAAATAGTCACACTGACTAATATACAATTAATTTTTAATCTATAAAAAAACTATTTACTCAATAAAATAGCTTAAAATGCAATTCTCATTAAAATTTATTATTATATAACAATAAGTAAAAACAAGAATATAAATTATTAAGTTAAAGAAAAAAAAATGTTTTGACTGAAGCTTAGTTTAATGATAATTAAATTTAAATTGAACTAATAAGATCTTCATAACAATAATATCATCATTAACTTTATTGATTGATTAAAGCAATCAAAGAATTTACCGACACCACAAACATAAGATTGAATGAAGATAATATATAACCGCAATTTTACGGGGAAAGCCAGTTTTATTTATGGAATTGATATAAATAGTAATATATTATTGTAATATTTTGGAAGATGCACTTATGCATCTAATTATCAAATTTTTTTAGTTACATTTTTCTTTTACTTTTTAATCATTGATTTATTCATTTAAGTCAACATATTTTAAGAACAACAGTTTTTCTACACAATAGTTTTTCGGCATAAAATCTATCGATACCACAAACAAAGATTATTTTTCATAAGAATATCAAGATTGAGCGTTTTCTATAAATTGCTTAAAATCGTTAAAATCTGTTTGCTATTAGTAATTTTCTTTGTAATTTCTTTTAAATATGTTTGGGTTCATTATTCCTTATTTTCTTAATTGAGTGTTTTTGGCTATTTAGAAACTAAAAATACGATTTTGCATTTTTAATGAGTATTTTTTTTACAAAATATATTTGTTTTGAAATTGGTCAATCGTTTCTAAATTATTTAAATTGTGAAGGTACTTGTTAACAGGATATTACTAAAAGATTAAAATCGGAATATTTAAAAATGTTTAAGTCTGTTGTTTTTTTGCTAGAAATCTAACCAAGTTTAACATATTTTAAGTAAGTACAAAATAATCATTGAAAAAAATTACTGCATGTAATACCAATACATGTTAACTTTTTTTACTTTTAATAAAGCAAAATTATTCATATTTTTTTACAGTAAGTTTTTTGAAAGTAGATCAAAGCAATTAGTTTAGACGAAAATAATATAGAAAAAAGTAGTAAAAACTAAATTAAACTTTATTTAATTAAAAGTTTAGTATCATTGAGCAAATATGTAATTACCACTTACAGCAACCTTTATTGGTTAAATAACATAATTCTATTTGTTGATTATAAGATTACTTTCACTTTATTTAGATTAATAATTACAGAAAAAAATTATATGGTATTATAAACCAATAATTAGTAATTTAATAATTATAAATCTTAAATCTGCTGCTTAACTCTCTATTTTAACTAAAATTCTGATTAAAAATACTTATTTTGCTCAAAGAATAGTTTTTATTCGTAATTATCAAACACATTTATATTAATAGGTTTACAACAATACAGATTTTGTATGTCAACTTTTTGTAAAGAATGAAAACTCAAGATATTCAATTTACTGAATAAATGAAGTTTTGTTGATAAGCAATTTAACTCCAAACTAATAATCAGCTAGAAACCTTAAATGCTGATTGAAATATTTTTTTACTTTTCATTTCTTATCACTTTGTTGCAATCTAGAGTTTTTGAATCAAGTTTAGGAGAATATTTTCTTATAAATTTATTGAACAAACTTTTGTTGAAAAATAAATTTCATTTTTTCAAGTTTCAAATAAATTATGTATATAAAAATAACTCATCAAAAAGAAATTAAAATTACAAAAGTAGTTTTAAAATTTAATTGCTTTTATCAATCTGAAATATAAGTGAAAATACTTATATTTTTCTAAAGTAAAAAGTTTTTTATTGCAAAAAAGGTTCTTAATGGTTCTCAATAGTTGAACACCTTTTCGACGTCAACAAAATTTAGCAACTTTTTTTTTGATAAAGTTAATAAGATATTCTCTACAAGTTTTCATAAGATTTAAAGTTATGTCCTTTTGTTGAAAATTGAATTATTTTACTTGTAGTAATCTGTTTTTGTTGTTTTCAATAATTTGTATATGCTTCAGTTAGAAAAGGCTTCTCATACAAATAACTCCTTTTTTAAAAAGACTAAAAATGGAACTTAACTCTCAAAAAAATACTTTTTGTTGCTAAATTACTCTTGAGAGCAATCTTCGAAAATTGCAAAAATAAACAGAATAATAATATAACAGAATGTTTTAAATATAAAAACTTTTATCTAACACAATTAGTATTTCTACGTATATTTCAGATGAAATAATTTAAGCAGCAACATTTCTATTTCTTTATTACTTTTTAATATCATTCAATCGAAATCATTAAACATCGGGTCAATAAAACTATTTTAAATTTATTAAAGATTTTTTTTAAACTAAAACTATTAATGAAAGATAAAAAAATTATAATAAAAGAAACAACCTTCTAATTGTTTGGTTAACTGTTTAATAAGAGATCTCATTTAGCGCCCAGTAGCGGAAAATGAAAGTTTTGAATTATTGTTTTGTAATGTTATTAATAAAACTCATTTCTGCTGAACTATCCGAAATAGAAAGTATTTTAATGATTCAGAAAGAAAAATGTATTTAGAATTTCTATTTTAAAGTTACTAATTTTGCAAAAACTTTTTTTCTATTTGTAAACATTCTGTCAAATTATCAGTTATTTGTTTACATCAAAATAATAAATTTTCAACTTAAATTAATTTTATGTTGCTACTTGTAGAGAATTGAAACTCAAGGTAGTCTTGTTATTTACTCAATCGACGTACGTTGAAAGTATTTCAACTTCAAAACTAATAGGTAAGTTGTTCTTTTATTACAGCGTAACCAGATAGAACTTTTCATTTATTACTACTTTTTTACAATCTAGAATTTGTGGGTTTAAGTTTAAACGAATACATTTTTATTCAGTAATTTTTATTTTAAACTCTTTCTTCACAAAAATATTAAAACATATCATTTGTTTATTTTTATTATCTATTAGATTATTTAGTTTAAACCTTTAATATTGAAGTTGGGTTGACTACAAAGTTATTATTTTAGAACTATGATTCATCTCACTGATCTTCATATTATTAAGTAATCCCATAAAAAAGTTTTAATTTTTTCAAAACTAAAAAAAGCAAAGTAATCATTTTACTGATAGTTGATTTTAAATTGAACCAATACTATCATTATAACAATAATATTTTTAAAAACGTTTTCAATTGATTAAAGCACCCGTAAAACTAAGAAAAAAGTTTGAAGCTATATAACCGTATAGATTAAAATAAAGCAAGCAATCATCTCTGAAATCTTGTCTGATAATAAATATATATGATATACAAGATTTATATTTCAACCTTATATATTCTTTGAATTTGATCCCACAAACTCTAGATTATTACGAAGTTATAGAGATTCAAAAGTAGTGAAACTATCACGTCTTCCGTGTGGAGATGCAGTCAGAATTTTGCAGTAGAAATACCGTTTCAACGAAACTTTTATTTACAAAACAAAGTTGAAGTTTAATCAACTTACATACATGTAAGTTACTTTATATTGTTTACTTTTTATACAAAAAATGAATTTAGGTAAAAAGTTTATTTCATTTTTTAAAACGTTACTGATAATGTGACACATTGTTTAAAAAAAGTTTCTAACTTTCAATTAATTGAATAAATTTATTTACGGCATCACTAAAAACTACTTCATATGCAGTTCCTTCTGAAATTTAATATCATAGAGATAAAAATATACAATCTTAAAAATTACAACTGTTTTGGATATTTTAATTAATAATTTTTAACAAAAAATATATTAAAATGTTTGTTAAAATCGTTATAAAAACATTATAGCACAGAATTGTTTAAACTAATATTATTCTAAGCATAAATTAGAAGATGACCATTTGCAACTTTTGACCAAACAAGCATTTTTCCTAGAAAGTACTTTTTACATTTCATGAATACATAATAATGTATTGTAAAATAAATATTATCAAATTTTTCCGAGTATTTTGAAATTTAATTTAAAGTTAGATTAAATAAATATTTATTTTTGGTAACATAACAACTAATCAGGAACAAATTTATTTGAATTATTTGAACTAACAAAATTTAGAATTCGAGAACTTAGTATTAATTTCACTTTTTTGAATAATTCGAAATATATTCTTTGTGCCCTAGTAGAGAAAATAAATGAACTATCAGAATTACATTTGTTTTGCTAAAGAGATTATAGATTTATAATAGATGAAGATAATAAAGTATTTTACATAACCCTAATATAAAAATCTAAAATGATTATCAACGACTTTTCTCTGAATTTAGATAAAGAAATCTTTTTTTTTTCAATTCTGTTTAGCAACTGTTTTTTTTGTTACAGGTTTTGTTTAGTAGATTAAATGACAATTTTTCAATAACCATAAGTAAAACTTCAAAAAGAAACTATGTCAATTAAATTTGTAGGTTGCTCAATAAAACTCTGTTATTTTATTTTCTTGTTAACTTTCAGTTCTAATTGTGTTTGTAGTTAAATATATGTATGCTGTTGCAACCTGCATAAATGTAATGTCTCTAATATTATTTATTTGAGATCTAACTAAATCAAATTATTGATTTTTTGGTTAAAACAAATTAGTTTAAACCAAATAGTTTTATAATTGTTATCTGTATAAACATCTGCATAAATAAGAGCTACTATAAATAATTTTACAGACTGCCAATTATTAATAATGTCTAGTTTAAAAGGTGATAAGCTTTATGAGTTTGTAAAAAAGTGCGAGATAAAAGAAAATAAGTTCCACATTTTGCAAACTACAATGTTTCAATACATTTTCGCAAATAAAATATTAAAAAATAAATTACAGTTTGAAAAACATTAAAAACTTTATGATTCAAAAAGAGATAAATTTGATTTGAAATCTGATTCTTCTCTGAGAGACAGAATTGGTTTACCTGGATGGGTTTATTGGATATCTCAAGATGATAAATTTGTTAAGGTCAATAGCTGGTTTTCACAAAAAGTCACAAAGTTTTCTATTACACCTAAAAACATCCGAAAACTATATCGATCTTAGTTATACTAGCTTATTAGCCTAGATTATTAAAATTATGAAAAAAAATTTCTTTTATAACTGAATTAATCAACTTAAAATAAAATTGCAGTAAAATTAAAAAAGGAAGTTAGTGATAATATTAGTGAATGTTAACCTTTTACAAATTATATATTCTTTTCGTTTTAAAACATTTTCCAATATAGTTGACTGAAGAAAAATTTCAAATTGTTTTTATTTTTTTAATATTATTCAATCTTAATTGTTTGGAAAAACATAAACATAGATTTTTTTTCCTGAAATACTTTTTACCTTAAAAACAATATTATATATTTAAAAAAACAACACAATAACCAAACATATAAATTATTTATTTAATTTACAGCAAAGTGTATAACAAAAATGTAATACAAGAAATTAAACCTACGCTAATTGGCAGTAAACTAGTAATCTATAGTGAATTCTAATTTAATTTAGAAGTTAAACCACAATTCATTATGTTTATGGTACTTATAATGAAATCTGAAATAAATTTTTATTAAAAAATTTGTTAAAAAATATGGAATAATAATTTTTCAATTTTTCCAAAAAACTTTTTAAAATTATGATAGAAAATACAAGTTTAGTAATTTTGTTTTAAAATAATGTTTACTGCTGCCACTTACATCAAAATACTCGCTTATTTGCTTTTTTGATTTTTTAAGTTTGAATATGTATGTATTAAATATTATCAAAGAAAAAGAAAATATTTAATTGTAGATATTTTCTAAAGATTTTATAAAAACTTTAAAAAAGAATTCATTTGAACTTGATACCACAATCTGAAGATAGCGACAAAGTAATAAAATATGAAATCCTAACTTAGGATTACTCTGAAGTTTTGAAAAATAAATTTTTTGAGTTGAAATATTTTTCAACGAAATTTTAATTTGTAAATCAGTTATATAAACTGTTTTCATTTTTCACGAAAAATCACATAAAAATTTTAAGTAACAATTTTATTTGGTTGTTTTAAACTTGATACTTGTCTTATGACAGAATATTAGTTTTAGATTAGTACTTTCAATTAATTAAATAAAATTATTTACGGCATCACCAAAACTGCTTCAAATGTAGTTTCATTTGAAATTTTATTTCATATAAATAAAAAATATATATAAATATACTAATTAATATATTTAATTTAATTTATAATTAATTCATAATAAATATAAAGATATAAATAGTTGTTTCAATTTTCATTGTTATAACAGTAGTATTTTAAGTTTGTTGTTTTACAAAAATATTGAAGTTTATTTTGCAATAACAAAAGTGATTAATTTCAAATTTTTCAATTTTTATTGTTCTATTTGCTACATTTTTTTTAATTAGAATTTTTTTAATTTCAGCTTAATAAAATAGCTTAATAACAAAATCCTGGATTAGTGCTTTTCTCCTTATCGTGATAAATCAGTGTTTAACCCACAAACACTAGAATAAAAATCCTTTTTATTAAGTATTTTTAGGAGTATTTACCATTTGCTTCCAAAATCGGTAATGCTAGATATCAAATTTAAAGTCGACTAAATGTCGATATAACCATTACTATTGTATTTAAAAATGTTAGTCTCTAATTCATAAATTTGTATCTGATAGATTCTATTTTGTTCTATAATAATTTTTAACTTTAGTTATTTGAAAGTGTAATTTTATCAAACTAAAACTTCATTATTATTCACAGCAACCTTATTTGATTTAACCAATTAAGTGTATCTGTGATTCACAGAAAGAAATCGAAATTAAGATTTATTAAAGAAAGAACAGAACTACTGTAAAAGGAAAAGTAAAATACAATCAATTCTAAATCAAATCAAACTTTATAAAACAAATTAGAATAAGAAGATGAGCAAAGTGAATTTAGAAGTTTAATTTTCAAATTTATCATAATTACTTTGCTAAGAATAAATACAAAATGGAAATCTTTATTTTATGATTAATAATCTTAAAATTTTCATATTAATTTGTAACAATAAAAAAAAATTTTTATCTGGTAGATCTATTTTACATAAATAATGAAGCATCTTAAGTAATTCTTAACTAAAAATTGTTTTGCATCAAACCAAAAACAAAACTAATTTGTTTCGATTTTTTTCAGTAATAAAAAAATGCCGGGTATTGTGGCATACGCTTGTAATTTGAGCGTATTCAGTACGCCACAAATCTTAGACTGAAACAACTTTATAGATACTGATGAAACCAATGAAAACACACTAACATGGTTTCTCACCGGTGTGAGTTCTTTCGTGTATCTTAAGGTTAGCATTTTGAGAAAAACATTTATGACAAACATCACACTGAAATGGTTTCTCACCAGTGTGAGTTCTTTTATGACGCATTACATGTGATTTAAACTTAACTATTTTCTCACATCCAAATCGTTCCAACATTCCCTCCAACATATTATATTTCAATAGCGTTGTTATAACAGATGATGGTAATACTTTTTCTCTTTCCTAATCCGACATTGTTACAAATGTCTCTGAGATAGTAGATCTTGTAATAACGGTCAATATGGTATTAAAGGCTGATTCTTCTTCAAAATCCTCCAAAGTTTCCAACACCCCAGATCAGATCCCAGCTTTCTTTTTACGAAAATGTACTTCCTTTTTATCACTACATTTATCGCTACTCTTTAACATCACTCTTAGGCAAGGAAAAGTACCACAAATTTAGAAGAAAGCTATTATTACTCAAATTTACAAATAGAGTCCCAGAAAAACTGCACTTAACTACAGACCAGTTTCACTGACTTCAGTTTTCTGCAGAACTCGAGAGCATACCATTCACAATCACATGATCAGTCATTTGATGGAGCGCCATTTAATATCTGGTGTCTAGCATGGCTTTGTGAAACGGAGATCTTCCCTGACTCAAAAAAATTGTTGATTGTTTACAAATTTTTTCTCGTAAGTCTCACCTAAATAGTCATGAAAGAACTCAGACTGGTGAAAAGTCATTGCAGTGTGTTCGTTGTTACTTCTTACGGTTCTTGTGAAAAGAACTTAAGAACTCCTCCATCTTTAGAAAAATTATTGCCAAATTATTTTATCTTAAACAAATTTAGAAGTCTGTTATAAAATAAAATTATCTTTTAGCTCTTTAAAAAAAACACAAATTTTTGGGAAAAATTAATCACTTATCGAGAATCATAAAAATTATCATAAAATTAAATAAAAAAAATTAAATAATAAATAAGATAAAATTAAAATGAATGAAAATTCCGGAATCATCCGCAAAAAAAGATTACATTTTGGAGTTGAAAAAATTTCAAAAAAATTTAAACTAATATTAATGTTGACATCGGCAGTTTTGACTTTCAATTTTTTCGTCAATTTAAATCTCTTATTCCGAAGCTACTTGTATTTTACTAATGCAATCTATAATTTTGCAGCTTAAAACTGGAATACAATTTTCAAATTTCATTTAATTTTAATGACAGGTTATATATTCAACACAAAAGTTTTTGACATCATTAAATTTTTGAGCTTCCATATTTCGTAATGTTATTACTTAAAAAATTATTTATTCAAGTTTCTTTGAACAAACAAAACAAATTGTTAAAACTTTTTTAGAGTCAGATGATTTTATATTTATTATTAATTTATATTATAGCATAAAAACATTAATTAAAGTATCGTGTTTTATGTAAGAATTTATCAGATGAATATTTGGGACCGATGTGTTCACTGATAATTTTAAACAGTGTTTGAAAACTTTGTATCTTAAAACAGTTGAGAAATTGGTTTAAAGTAAATGAATAATTCTGAACAAGCAATTTTTTTCGGTGAACTTCTTTTAAATTGTGAAAGATAAAGATGTCTTTGATGACCGGACATCGGGAATTTCATTTGTTTAGATAAAATTCAGATGATGTTTGATTAATATTTTCGGTTTATTTATTGACAGTTGGAAATAATTTGTTGATACTAACTTCTATTTGGCGAAAAAATTAAAATAGTCGGGAACTTATAAAACATTAGAAATAATTTACTCTGAAATTCCTTAGATGAAAATCAACTTTACAGATATCAATAAACAAACTGTTTGTAAACGAGTGAAAAATTCTTATGAAGTTTTGAGCATTTTAAAAGATGGAATTTGTTTAAACCCAATAAGTTAACAAAAGTAACCAGAAAAAAAATTGAAATATTATTTATTAATTTAGTCAATACAAATAAAAAAAAAACATTTTGAAAGTAATTAAAGTACTATGAAATCTCAATAAATTGGCGCTGCAGAAATTAATAATTGAGTTTTTTATGAAGATATTAACTTAAATTAATTATAATTAAAAATTTAACGTTATGTCCAGCTAATATGACGCTTGCTATCAGCAGAGTGGCGCAGCGGAAGCGTGCCGGGCCCATAACCCAGAGGTCGATGGATCAAAACCATCCTCTGCTATATGCGCTGTAATCGTATAGTGGTTAGTACTTCACGTTGTGGCCGTGACAACCCAGGTTCGAATCCTGGTTACAGCATAATTTTTTTATTTTTAGTTTATCTTTTCTCCTTACTTTTCCATTGTATCTTCTACTACAGTCTGTTTCTATCCATCAAAACTTAAATATATGTTTCATTAAAACTAAAACGATTTATGCTGTAACCAGGATTCAAACTCTTAGGTTATTTAACAACGTTTTAACTCCCTTCAAATATAATTAGTTTGAATTAAAATAATTAGTTGATTTTAACAGAATAAACACAAAAGAAATTACCTGAAAAAATTACCTCGCGCTACGAGAAGTTTATTTGTATTTTGTAAACTTTCGTAAGAAATTACCTTCACTATAAATTTCACACATTTTTCTATTACAAAACGCTTATAGTAAATATTAAAAAAGTGTACTAGAAGTGAAAACATGTTTCTAATTTATTTGGAAAAAAGTTTTTCAGGAAAACCATAAACTTTGGTTAAATATTCAAAGCAAAAAACATACTTTCTCATTTGATTGAAAAAATCTTATTCTATTTATATATTTCTTATTAATTAAAGTTACAAAAACTGAAATTTGAATAAATGATTATTGATATAAAGTGACACTTTTCTGAATAAATTTTTTATTTGTTTATTTATTTTATTTTTGTTTTTATTTTATTGTATTTAACGTATGTCTGCAGATTGAAAATTATTCATCTCTTATTGCGAGAAAGAAGCAACATGACTCAAGAAATATAATGAAAAGATACAAAGTCTCACAGTTTACGAAACGTAACGCAGACAAATAAGTACACTGCAGAAGCATAAGTGCATACAACTTTTAAATAAAAAATATTTATTTGTTGCACTGCAGCCGATGTACATCGAATATCGGATGAAGAAGACCCCCTGGACATAAAGGAATGGATCCACACTTTTGTTGACATGGCAACTGAATGATGGATAATTACCAAATGCAATTGTTTTTCATCGAAACCATGCTCAGCTTTGCTCCTGGTTGATTTGTCTGTGAGGAAATGGAACTTCCTCTTGTTTGAGTCGTCAGCATCCTTTCTTATTAAGATCGTTGTTCCTTAGGAGAATAAAATGCTGTTAAACAAAATTTTATTCTTAGTCTAAAAATCATTCGTTAGATAGAGCTAATTATTAAATTTCACAACGGTAGCGTGGCCGAGCGGTCTAAGGCACTGGTTTAAGGCACCAGTTATTTCGATGGCGTGGGTTTGAATCCCACCGCTGCGAAAATCCTTTTACCAATAACTAGTTAAAACATAAAACTTTAAAAAAGAAAATTATGATATTAATATACTTAACTCAATTTCATTCATTTCCTAATTATTCTAGTTTAGTTTTATGAAATTTTTCTAATGTACTTTGTAAAAGTAAATTTCTTAAAACTTATTTGGTAATTTGATGTTATCAACTTATTGTTTCATTTGCATTACAGTATTTAAATTAATCACAGATTGGATTATGATGATGACTATGAGATTATAATAATTATGAGATTTGATAAAACTGATGACGTAGACTAATTTGATTAGTTTGCAAAGTAAACTTATAAACTTATGACTAGTTATTAATGACGTCATCAGTGCTATCATCACTTCAAATGTTATCAGAAGATAAATTCATGACGTCATTATTATTATCATAATTTCGTAATCAATTTTATCATCACATAGATGATGATGACGTCAATCAATCCTACCGGTTTATCAGTGTATCAGTTGATGATTCAAAATTGGCTTTTACTTCTTTTCTATCAAAGCTGATGATGTCAAATTAATTCACAAAATAATTTTACGTTCTTTTTAAATCTTTCGCTTTCTGTAGCTTGTCTAAACTTCTACTTGATGACGTCACTACAAGTAACCATATCAAGAGATCAAAGGAATTCATCACCATAAATGATTTTCTCAGAAAACAAAGATCAGGTGAATTCATAATAAAAACAAAATTTAGTGACTTCATCATTACTTTCAGAGTTGGTTGAGTACATGATGCTGATGACGTCATGATCAGTTTGTGAGTTTGTGGTTGAATATTGATGATGACGTTACCAGTGGTTTGGTGACGTCTCAAATCGCAAACACCTTTTTACTCAAAGATTTTGACAAATTATTGAAATGAAGTCATCATCAGCAAATGACGTCATCATCACACGTCAATGTCTCTTATCAATGTTTAGATCCGTTTCATGATCTTCTTATTTTTTTTTTCATAGCAACATCCAACAAGTAAGTGTGTGACGTCATCACATCAAAATGCTTTCATCATTTATTTGTACAAGTTGAGGATTGATGAAGAGTAGATTATGTTTTCAATCGAATGTTCCTTTTTCTTTCTACAATTAAAAAAGTGATTTTTAGCTGTAAGGTATCTTTTGTGATCAGCTTCATCATTGTCACTATTCCTACATCTTTGCTTTGTCTTCTTCTTTATTTTTTTTCAACCTTATAACGTCGCATTAGGTTCCCCTTTTTGTTGATGTCATTATTGGATAATTATTATAACTAGCTTTCGAAAAATATTTGATAGAAAAAAGTTTAAATAACAAAGAAATGACAAAAGAAAATAAGAGAATTGAAATAAAATTATCACTAATAACCAATATTAAAAATTAACAAATCAAAGATGATACTATCTTCGATGGCATTAATCAAAAAATAAAATAAAGTTAATTATTTAATCTTTTAATTTAATTTTGTTAATCAATATTTATCTACAAATTGTTTATTTCAAAATCTTGCGCGTTTTCAAGAACTAATATGTCAAATGTTCCGTAATAAATAAAGAAGTTTAAATAACATAATAATTCTTTGACTATATCTCTCTTTCAATCTAATAATTTTCAAAACAAAAGTCAATTTTAATAATTACATCTTCCTTTATAAGGTTAGTTTGTTAAGAACTGTTAGAAAATGTTTTCCTTTAACAACAATTTGAAAATATCTTATTTTGGCCTTTAAGTACTTGTTTCTTTTTAGATTATAATTTTCAAAAAATTTTCAAAAGGCAAGGTCGAGAGAATCTTTGAATATATTTTTGAATTCTGAATAATTTTAATCGAAACGTAGTGAAGTATTGTAAAAACGAATCATTTAATTTAGTTTCTATTCGTTTTTAAAAATAGCTTTTAATTTAATGCAAAATAAACATTAATTTATTTTTTACAAAAAGTTTATAGAAGACTAGAAATAACAAATTTTATAAAACAACTAATTGAAATAATAAATTTACTACAAAATTACAAATGGTAAATTTTCATTGTAAAAGTTCGGCCGAAAACTGTCATATAGGATTTGCTATGAGTAATGATATTAAAGATAAAGTAAGAGAAAGTGAGACGTAAAGAAACTAATCGAGCAACACACAGTGAAATGCAAAATAAAAAGCTGTTGCAGTTTCTCTCTTTTTTTGAAGCTAGTTTCTCTCCTCTTGAGTTTATTCGGAAAAGAAACCACCGTTTAAAATAAGAAAATATGATATATTTTATTTATTAAATACGTTGTGTTATTGAATATATTTTCAAATGTTAATATTAATGACAAGAGTTGAAAATAAGATATTTGCAGAACGTCAATTTTTTGATAAAATTAATCGACAGATTGTCGATTTCAAAATTAATAAATATTATTAAATTAGTTGTTTAAGGATCTAGTGATTTCATAATTATTTCTTTGTTTTATCAATTTCTTTCGATCTAGTGTTTGTCCGGAGGAAAGTATTTTTTAACTTTTATTTTCTCTGTTAGTTTCATTTATCGAAAACTGTGAGACATTTTTTATTTCTTTTACATCAGTCTTAAAGAAGATCATATCTTACTTCTAGGTGCAAAATACGTTTTAGTTTAAATTTTTCAAGTAATTCTTTAAAACTAAACATAATAAGAATACTTTTTATATGAAGCTAGTTGTATGAGTTTGAAAACTAGACTCTGATCTAGACTATTTATTTAACAGATATAAGGATACAACTTTTACAATTTTGCAAAATATGAAAATAAAACTATTATGGTTAGTTATTATTAGTTATATCTTGTGGCTGGAAAATAAATATCAAAATGCAATAATATTCTAAAAAAGATTCATAATTTAGAGTCTATTATAATAAATTCCAATGAAAGTTTTGTTGTGACTCTTAATGAATTGACATGGTAGAAATTGTTGAAACATTTGTCTTTTTATTCTGACTAATGTTATTCTAACCTTATTTAGGTAATGTAAGAAAACAATTGGTTAAAATTAGTTTTATAGTTATTACATATTATTATATATCTATATATTAAATAATATTTGCATAATTATATACTATTAGTGAATTATACTTCGCATTATTTGGTTATTTCAGAATATAATGTTTGTTTCATTACTTCACACATAACGTTTTCAAATACAGATTTTTTAGTAATGGTTTTATGAAACTTGATCAAGCTTTAAATTTTAGTAATGGAGAATTGTCTTTAAGTATAAAAAAAGAAACCAAAATATTTCTATCTTAGAAGCTATAAGTTGAAACAAAAGAATTCAGTTTAAAATCACTTAAATGTATTCATTATGAGAACATGCAATAATCAAATAATTAAAAAAATGTTTTTCAGTTCAATGACTTGAAAAGTTGTTTTATTATTTTTTAACAACAAATTTTGTTTATGTTTAGATAAGGACTCATTTGATCTTATAGACTTGATTAGAAGGTTTAATAATTTTTTTCCAAACTATTCACATAGCTAAGAAACTAATCTGAAAACAAATTATTCATTTTTAAAGGTTTTTTAATTCAGTGATAAACATTATCCACTAATTTTGATCAGTTTAAATTGTTTATCAGAACTAAAATAAAAAGCATTTGAATATCAAAGATACTGATGATGTAATATCTAGTATAGAACTTTTACTTCTGCAAACATCTTAGATACAGATCTCATCTTAATACTTTCTTTTTGAGTTTAGTAAAATTACTGAGTTAGAAAAGTTTACAAAGACATAGCCTGAAGCAATGTAAGGTTTTAAAAATCATTTATCATCAGCGACATCTAACGTCAACTTTTTCGACTAAAAAAGCAAGAAATCAAAAATTTATAAATACATTTTCCTAATTTTATATAAAAACGTTTTTAGTTACACAATAAATTAATTATATTTTATAGTAAAGTTTATTTTATTTTAGATAAAGTTTAATATTTTCTCAAAACAGCTTAACCTAAAAAAAACAATAAATGTTGTCGAAATGACGAATTTCTATTCATAAAAGTTATGACAGTAATAGAAAACATTTTGTTGTCAACTAAGATTAGTAATCTGTGGAAAGTTGTTTAAACTGATATTTTAAGCAACTAAAAAATTCAGTTTCAAATTTGATTTTATAACCATTTAAATAAATGTTAATTAACAAAAATCAAATACTAATTATTACATTTATACTTTCACAAATTTATCTAAAAAAAATTATAATTTTTTTTTGATCTCTTGAAGCTTAAGTAGTTTGAACATTTTTCTTTTGTACTTTAAAAGTATAATTTTGTTTCTTTGTTCTAAATTAAAAAAAAATATTGAAAAATGAGAGGGATACTTATTCTACGAATTATTTATAAGAGAGATTAAAAAGGAATTTATAAACAACTTTTTAAATATTTCAGGAAGTAATCCTTTAAATAAATAACAACTTCAGTAATATTAAATCTTTCGTTTAAAATTCAATATTCGTTTGTATAAAATTTAACAAAATTTCATGAGTTTGAAATGATTGATAATGAGAAAGTTGTAGTTACCGATTTCGCTAACACACAATCTCATAAATAATATCTGTTGAATCTGAAGAAAGTTATGCAGTCAGTCAGCGGGAATAATTTATTTTCTAACTATTTACATTTTATGCTTGGATCCTTTACAAACTATATTAAATTTACAACTTAACCAAAAAACAACATAAAAAATTAAATTTTAACATTCAGGTAAAGTGTATAAAAAATGCATTTTCATAATAAATAGGCTCGGTCAAAGTGTTTCTAGTAGATCTATTTTTCTTAAACTAATGAAGCCTCATAAATATTTCTTAACTAAACAGTTTTATGTGTCAAACCGAAATCAAAAGTAATTTGTTTTGATTTTTTTTTCATTAGTAAATAAATGCCGGGCATTGTGGCATACGTTTGTAATTTGAACTTATTCTGTACGCCACAAACTTAAGATTGAAACAACTTTATAAATACTGATGAAACCATTAGCATTTCGAGGTCCAACAAGTGATATATCTTTGTAGAATACATTTTGGAGTTGAATAAATTTCAACAAATAATACACTAATATTAAAGTAGACGTGGGCATTTTTGACTTTCATTTTTGTCGTCAATTTAAATCTCTTATTCCGAAGCTACTTGTATTTTACTAATGAAGTCTATAATTTTGTAGCTTAAATCTGGAATTCAGTTTACAAATTTATATTCAATTTTCAATGAAAGGTTATCTATTCAACACAAGAAGTTTTGAAATCTTTCAATTTTTGAGCTTCTATATTTCGTAATGTTATTACTTAATAAAATTATTTATTCATGTTTTGAAAAAGCAAAATAAGTTGTCAAAACTTTTTAGAACTTGATGATTTTATATTTATATTTATTCTTATTCATAGTTTTACATTAAAGATTTTTTGATTTTCTTTTTATTGTTATTTAAGAAAAAAATTTTTTTTAATTTTATTTCCGGTAGAACTCTTCACAATGTTTTAAGAAACTTGCAGTTGCATTTTAACAATCTTTTTCAAACAATCATTTTATAATTTGGTTTTAGTTTAATGTTGAAACTATTAAATTATTTAATCATTTAAGAAACTACAGTGTCATTCTTTTGCTTTTTAAATTCTAAATAACGCTGTCGAGTTTATATCTCATTTGTTTTCACTTAATGCTACTATGACAACATTTATGATATATAAAGCTTTTTATAAAAGTTTTGTTAAAAATAAACTAAATTATTTTTCTTTGAACATTTTAATTGTAAACAATTTAATTACATTAAAAATTGTAAAAAATCTAGCATTTCTTCTGTTAAAATGTCATTCATTCTATTAAGCATTCACATTTGAAACTAACCTCAAGTTTAAATTTAATTTTCTTTAATGTTTTTCATTTTGCTTATTAGATATAATTTTTATTTTACTTCAAATTCGAAGGACTTTAATAAAAATTATTTGTTTAAAGTGATTGTATTTACAGAAAATTATATATTTTGGGTAAAATAATATTTAAAAAGTGCTAATGTATTAAGTAAACAAATTTGTAGAATTATTCATTTACATATTTTCAAATTTTTTCTATTTTCTTTGAGTTTATGTCATCATGCTACTTTAAAGAAGTACATAATCCTATTTGTTTTCACTTAACGCTACTATATTCAATGATAATAAAAAATAATGATAATAATAAATAATTACTGCAGAAAATAATTTCCTAAAACTTATAAAAATAGCAATAACTAAGATAAAAATTCACTTTGTAAAAATCATTTTATGAGCTCAAATAAACTAATCTTAATTTGTTCTCGTTTTTATGAAAATCAATTTTTTGTAAAAAGTTAGTTACAAAACTGATTTCAGTTTTGAAAAACAAAAACTTTAAATTTAAATACTACCAAATATTTCATTAATAATTATTTTCTTCTGTATGGATAATTTCAAATTCATTCAAAAAGTTCTCTTTTATTAAATAACAAGCACTGTAAAGTCGTTCTTCAAATTTAACTAATCATTGTATTAAGTGTAATGGTTGCTGTACTTATTAACCATATATGTCATAATATATAAAATATATTTATATAAATAAATTTCTTATTTTAAAATTTTTGTGGTTTTGTTAATTAAACTCTAAATGACACTGTCGGCAGTAAACAAATATGTAGAATGATTCATTTATATATTTTCACATTTTTTTCTGTTTTTGTTGTGTTGATATCATCATGCTACTTTAAAGTAGTACATAATCTTATTTGTTTTCACTTAACGCTACCAATATAACTTTTATAAAATAAAAAGCTTTTTATAAAAGTGTTGTTAAAAATAAATTCAATTCTTTTTGTTTGAACGTCGACATTTCAATCATAAATTATTTAGTTATATTAAAAATTTTAAATAATGTATTATTTTTTCTGTGATAATTTCATTTTCAATTATAGCTCAGTTTATTTTAGTTTTTCATTCAAGCATTGGAAATTGTTAATCTTTTTATTAGAATTAGTTTGAGTTTACTTAATTTTTTTTATTTATATTAATGTTTTTGTTTACACAAGATTTGAAAATTTTCAAAATGTTTTTATTCAAATAAGATTAATAAATCTAGTGATAATAATAAATACAATTCAAAAAAAATTTGGAAAGTATTCCAACTGCTCTAAGGTAACAGTTGGTTTTCATAACAATTTTTTGCAAATGTAAACAGCATATTGATTAATGTTGATTAATGTTCATTAATTCTTATCACTCCATGATCTAAAAGAATGATGCACACTTGATCTTTCCTTTCATTTCTGGTGTCATTCGTTTAATTATTTTGAAAATTCTTTCAATTTTATCTTTCTGATATTAATTTTCATTTCTAGTAGCAAGCTGTCATATAAACTGAAGATACTTAATGTAAATAAATTTTACCAGCTGGTCTCAGTTCTTAAAATTTGGAAAGTACTGTTTTTTTTTTGCATAATGCTAGCAAATACTTTTAAATGTTTAATATTTTTTCAATTTTCAAAAAAACGTAGTTCTGATGAAATTTGAGATTTTTACAAGAGTTCAAATAATAATAATTGTTAATTTTTTTTGCATTTTCCGATAAGTTTGCTGATAATAATGATTATAATACTTTATTATTTGTATGAATGCTATTATTTGTGAATTCAGTTGGAATTTTCTGATAACTAAATAATCAATTAAGTTGCAAAAAAATTACTATTTTCAACAAATTTAGAAATTTATTATGAAAATAAAACAATTAAGTACAAATTTTACTTGAATATTTAGTTTATTATTTTGTAGTCATACAAGAACTAAATTTGAAGCTTAATCTTTTATTTATTTCATTTTTATAATTTATAAATAGATATTTTGTTTGTTCTTAACATTAATTTAAAACAAATAATTAAAATAACAAGCATCATCAAAGGAAAAATTCAAAAATCATTTGCTTTTGTTTTTTAATACTGTTTTGTTTTAATACAATGCAAGTATAAGAGCACACGAAAAAATACATAATATATAACTGCTGTTTTTTAATCTTATAAAATACTGCTCAATTAAATTATTTGAAATTTTTAATAAAAAGAAGAAAGCAAATAACTCCTGTATACCTTTTTGTTTGTTATTTAGCATTAATTTCAAAACACAAATTAAGGTAGCATAAAAAAATTCTATACATTTAATTTAGTTAATTTGGAATCAATCTCGAATTTCTTTTAGTCAAATCTTTCAAACTACAAACATTTTTTGATTATTTTGTATTTCAAGATTTAGGATTTAATAATAACTTTTTTATAATCTTCAACGAGCAAAAACATGTTTTAAATAACTTTGTTAGAAATATTTACCCAAGAATAGCTAATGTTTTGTTTGTATTAACATTTAATGTGTACCCTTTTAAAAAATACTTAATTTTGTTACACTTTTCAAATATTAGAATTGAATAAATTATCTTTGTAACATTATTTATATGGAATGTTTCTTTTTTCACTTTATAACTAAAACCTTTTATTTGTAGTTTTAAATATAAAAATCTCTAAATACTACTTGGCACAGTACTACAAGATGTTAACCTTCAAAATTGTAACATTATAAAATTATTTGAAATAAAAGGAGAAGTTCAATCATTCCTGAATACATTTGGAGCGAACGAATCAATTCTTTTTGTTTGAATGTTGACATTTAAATCATAAACATTTTATTTGCATTTATCACTTTAGTTATATAGTATTTTTCTTTATTAAACTCAATTCTATTTATAATTTGCATTTGAAACTAAACACAAGATAAATTTTATTTTTGTTTAATTTGAATATTAGATATAACTTTTATTTAAAATAAAAGTTGAATGAATTTACTGGCAAATTGTAGTATCGAGTTTTTGTATAAATGAAAAATTGTATATTTTGTTAGAAGTGTTTTTGCTAATATAAAAATGATTAACCTAGAATTAAATACAAATTTTTAAACATTTATTAAATTTTAGAAATATAGGCAATTCATACTGAAATATTCTATTTATATATGATATATAAATATCGTATATCAGATTCTTCAAAACAATTAAAAACAAAATACATGCAATTAAAATGAATATAGCAAAAGTTCTATAAATTACTAGATTAAATTGTGTGTTAATCTAAATTAATCAATCTTAATTAGTGTATTTAATAATTCAGTTAAAGAGTATAAAAAAAGTTAATTTTCATAATAAATAGGCTAGGTCAAAGTGCTTCGGGTAGATCTATTTTTCTTAAACTAATGAAGCCTCTTAAAAAACTTCTTAACTGAAAATTTTTTGCGTCAAACCAAAAACAAAACTAATTTGTTTTGATTTTTTTTTTCATTAATAAAAAAATGCCGGACATATTGCCATATGTTTGTAATTTAAATTTTTTCTGTACGCCACAAACTTTAGACTGAAACAGCTTTACAAATAATGATTGGACCATTTAAAATTTTCATTTCGATACAAATAAAATCAGTATGAATAGATAACATTATGGAGTTGAATAAATTTCAACAAATAATAAAATAATATTAATGTTGACGTCGGCAGTTTTGATATTCAATTTTGTCGTCTGTTTAAATGTCCTATTCCGAAGCTAATTGTATTTTTATATTGATATTAACATTTTTTTGGCTTAAAAGTGGAAAGCAGCTTAGAAATTTTGTTTTAAATTATAATGTTTTCAAATACATTAAAAATTTCTCTATCTGTTGATGTCAAAGATTTAGAAAACTCAAGTTTTTAAACTGACACAACAGATTGATTTTAAATGCTTAATTTTCATAAATATTAATTTCATTAATTTTTTTACTAAAGAAAATTCCTATAGTTTACTGCATTTTAACAAACTAAATTAACATTAGATTACGTTTTAAACTAGCTTGAGAACATAAAAAATTATACTATTTTTTTTTTGGTGAAATTGTTGAACGATTGTAGAAATGTTTATTGGTGTAACTCAATAATTAGTAATCTAGTAAAACTCATACCGCACAATTAGTACATCAAACCAGTTGCCAACTCGGAGTTAATTCTGTTGCTTAAAAAGAAGTTGAACCATTATAATGTTGCCAACATTGTCATTTCTAAACTGTGACGTTTTCACATTTTCACACTTTTTCACTTCTTTTTATATGAATAATTAATAAAAGTGAAAATATCAACCAGTTAAAAATCACTGATTCAAAACTATTGAACTTTTAAAACGAAAAAAAAACCTTTTATTCAGAAACATAAAACTATTTTTGAAACAAAAAACAAAATAAATCTGACACAAACCCAAAGAAACACTAAAACATAATTCCCTGAAACATTATATTTACTTTTAAAGGATCAAGTTGAAGTGAAAATGGTTTCAAAAATATTTACAATTTAACATTTGCGTGAAAGTCATGAACAATTATTTCAAATAAGCTCACAAATACAAGGCAAACACGTTGTTATATAAAGAACCTAATGTTTACGATGTTATCAGTCTCTGATTATAAGGATGTGAATTACTGAGAAATTTTAAAACTGATACTGTCGGTTGCATTTAACAAAAAGATTTATTCTATTCAATGATATAAAACTATGCGATAAGCTCTTTCTTTTCTTTCATATGTTGTGTCATTCCTTGATAATTAAACTCTAAATGACACTGTCTTTAGTAAAGAAATATGTGGAATGATTCATTTATATATTTTCACATTTTTTATTTTTTTTAACATTTTATCATTAGAACCAAAATATTTTTAAACAAATTATTTTCAATACATAAACTAGACTTTAAAACTAGAAATACTTTTGAAGTTTATATAGCGCTTTGAAGTAAATATAGGAGATGCATAAAAGTAAAAAAAAACTTCTTAAGGAGATTTCAGTTGCGACCAAAAAAGTGATTTATCAGATTGTGATTCTCTTATCATTATTTAAATAGTAACTAGAAAAAGATTTTAAAGTGATCAAATTCCCTAACCACTGATATTGAATAATATTTTCAAATAAAAATTTCCTGAATCTACTGTAAGATATAAAAACTACAATTTATATAAAAATATGTATTTCAGTTTACATCTATATCAACAATAAACAACTTTGATTCAATTTCTTTCAATGGTTTTTGTAAACGATTAATTGCTGAAAAGATACAGTTAGTAAAAAACTATCTTTGTTTTTTTTATTTTGTAAAGGTTATCTTTATCTAAAGTTTTTTTTCCCAATACAAGAAACATTGAAATCACTATAAATACATTTTTTAAGTTATGTTGTTGAAGTTAGTTGTGTCTAACTTAATTTTATTCAAATAGTTTTAAGTTCAAAAATAATTTAAGATCTAAAAATTTCTAAAATATTACTATTTATGTGAGAAGAATATGAAATGAATTTCAACAAAAAACCTATTTTGCATGAATCAAATTTGTATTAAACACTTGAAATGATGATTAAAAATTAAAATCAAATTAAGTAGGAAGATTTATCTTCATAAGGAATTTGTAAACATCAGGCAATCTCAACAAAACGCAAAACCTTATTTCCTCTAATGAAAAATAATTGTTAGGTAAACATTCACAAATAAGTAATAAATAGTTTAAAAAATATTTACAAAAAAAACCTAATAATTATATTTTAACAATAAGAAAAACAAAGAAAAATTAATTTTGCTTTGTTGTACAAAATATCCACCAATCTAGAATTTATACAATTCATTAAAGTGGTTCAATAAAATACTAATTATGTTTCTGAATATTGTTGTTGTAACCTAAATACACTAACCGCTAGGTGGCGCACAGAGTAAAAAAAAAATTTTTTTTTTATTAAGAATTTAGTAATAAAGATTTTTGTTCACTATCTAAGCTATTCATAATAAAAATAAAAAAAGTTATTTATTTAGAAGCAACTTTGATTTTGTGGAAATGAATTCAAAAGTATCACCCTAAAGTGAAAACAGTTTTGTGCCTGCAATAAAATAAATAAATAAACTTCTAATTTTCTAAAACTGTAAATATACTTTACAGTATACATAAAATTATTGCTAGAGATCAACTGTAAAAATTTTCAAAAAAATTTGATAAACTTTTTTTAAAAACTGTAATTCTATTTGAAGTTTTCATTTCCACTATAGTGCGCTATCAAACATAAAAAATATTTCAATCTTAATATGATTTCGAAAACTTTCAAACTTTCAATTAATTGAATAAAATTATTTACGGCATCACTAAAAACAGCTTTTAATGCAGTTTCATCTAAAATTTAATTTCACATAAATAAAAATATACAATCTTTAAAATTATAATTATTATGAACATTTTAATTAATAATTTTTAAAAGAAAATATATAAAAAAGTGTGTTAAAGTAGTTAGAAGAAAACATAATAGTATTAAATTGTTTAAACTAATATTATATTAATAATAAATTGGAAGATGCATATTTGCATCTGTTGATCAAACAAGTATTTTTCCTAGAAAGCAATAATAAAATTTTACATTGCTTGAAAAAATATTGTAATTTTAATTTTATGACTTCTGTGAAAGTTTTTCAAAATTTAAATTAAAGTCAGATTAAATAAACATTTATTTTTGGTTACATAGCAACTAATCAGAAACAAATTTATTTGAATTATCTGAACTAACAAAATTTAGCATTCGAGAACTTAGTATTAATTTCACTTGTTTGGATTATTCGAATTATATTTATTGTACCCTAGTCAAACCCTTTTTACTAATCATTTTGTTTTCAACTCTTTACTTTTTTTTGGATCGAACTGACTGATTGTGGTTCGCTCTTTACATTCATTACAGCTTTTTGTAATCGGGCGGACTTCAGTTACCTTGTAGGCCACTAACAAGTCGCTTGTGATAAGTTACAAGTGACTTTGCTAGTTTCTGAGAAGCAGATATACTGAATTATAAAAACCAAATGTTTAGAACATTTGAATAGTATTACTTAAAATATGATGATTGGGAAAATATATGATAACAATTTTGAACAAAGGTAGAAAAACTTGATATATTTATTTAAATAAATGTTATTATTACCCTGATTTAATATTTTCTTCTTATGTTTGCAATTAGAAAACAGGAAACTAGTTTAGAAGCAAGTTTGATTATGAGGAAGTTCATTTGACGTAGCGACGTTTCTCTCTAATTAAATTTAAAGATTAGGTGATGATGTCAAAAGCACAAAAATTAAAAACAAATTTATGTTGAAAAATATACCCAAAAGGTTATAAACTTACGCAGCATCAACAAAACAAAATACGATTTGAATTTTAAAAAATCTTTAAAAAAATGATTAAATAGTGTAACCATAATAAAACAACCTTTTACCAAGACACGAGGCAAAACTTTCAGTAAAAGTTTAAAAATCTCAAATTTATTTAACATATTTTACAATATTAAACAACTTGCTTAATTTTATTGTTATACAGTTAGAATGCTAGGAGTTTTTAAAATATAGCTTCACTAATTAAAAGTGGATAAAAATAAAGGTTAATATTTTCGATAATCACAATAATAAGTAAAATATATTTAAGACGATGTTTCCTTCACAGATACATTTAATTGATTAAATCAAATAAGGTTGCTGTGGATAATAATTATGTTATAGCTTGATATATTTACACTTTTAAATAACTAAAGTAAAAGATTTAAAAAAAAAACGAAACAAAATCTAGCAAAAGTTAGTTTACGATTACAGACTACCATGTTTTTAAATACTTTAATATTAGTAAAGCTTATATCAACATTAAGTCGACTTCAAATAAAATTATTTTCCAAAATACAAAAACAAGAAAATTGGAATCAGCGCTAGAAATTGCTTAATAAAAACTATTTGTATTCTAGTGTTTGTGGGTTAACCACTGATTTATCATCATTAATAGAAAAGCACTAAACCAGAATTTAAATTAATTTTGTTTAGGTTAAAAAAACATAAAAAACTCTTTCTCTATGTATTGTTTTTATAATGATTACCCCAAACTAAAAATTGTTGAATCTTATATTAGTTTTGTCAAAAACTCGTAGAAATCTCCACAGTGTTTAAAAATCAAATAACAGTTTTAGAACTAAAAGCCGATAATTATAGAGAGAGTCAAAAAGTTTTATTTTTTTAATCTTATAACTAAAAGAAATTCACTGATCTATTGATCTAATTAAAATGATAAATAATAAAATTAATGGTTTTCATCTTTTGCAAATACAAAAACTTGTATATTAATAGCAAAGCAACTTTCAGATTATGGATCTATAATTGGTGAAACGTTTTCCAGGCAATAATTAAATTTGATTTCAAATAAACTGTAAAAACTGTATATTTAAGTTATCTATACCTTCGTTCAATTCTAAATCTGATTGTCATTAAAAATCTAAGAATTTTTATAAGTATACTATCTATATAACGAGAATATCAAATGAAATTCAACAAAAAAACTATTTTGCATGCAACAAATTTGTATTAAATATTTGAAATGATGATTAAAAATTAAAATCAATTTAAGTGGGAAGATTTACTTTTACAAGTAGTTTGTAAACTTCAAGCAATCTCAAGAAAACTCAAAACCTTATTTCCTCTAATGAAAAATACTTGTTAGGTAAACACTCACAAATAAGTCAAACAGTTTGAAGTTTTGAAATAAACATCGTTTTCTTTTTATATTTGATAGCGCACTCTAGCGGAAATAAAAGCTGCAAAGATAAAATGAGAATTTAACAAAATTTTATTTAGTGTCTTTAGACAATCTTACTTTTGAAGTTTAACAATAATTCTTTAATTATGCAGAATAGATATGAATTATTTTAAAATATCCTACGAAGTCATTAAAAAGTTAAAACTGTTATTGTAAATCTTTTAGAAAAATGTATAACATCGCTTAACTGTAAACTATAAAGTCTAACTTTACAAAATAAAAGATACTAAATAAAACTTCAACAGACTGATATAGTTGTGTTTTAATGTCAAACAACGTAAACAACTTAAGTAAAATCATAAGAACATAGTGTATAAAGTTCAAAACACAGAAATATTTATTAGATTGAAAATTCTGTGTGTCAAAATATAGAGGTTTTCTGAATATAAAATTGAACATTAGATTTTATTTGTTAGTCTTTTATTTTTCATAGTTTTTAATCCAAAAACTCACATCGCTATAATATTTAATTTATCAACATCTTTATCAAAAGCTAAAAAATCAAATTTCCTTTTTAACATCAAATTAAAAGTAATTTTAAAATTGAGGTAATACAAATTTTGAAACACTTTTCGTATTATCTAGTTACAATCATATAATATTATTTTGAATGAATATAAAGGTATTATTACAATATCTGTAGACTTTTTAAATTTTTTTTTAATTGATTTTTATTCGTAGTAAATTATTTTAAATTATAGTTAAAATAAATAAATAAAAATAAATTAAATAATAATTCTAAACAAAATTGTTAAAAATTATAGTTTATTAGTTTTAAATTATAATTTAAAACTTTTCAAAATAATGATAAAAGTCTAAGCAAATTGGGGAAAACAAAATACAAAATATAATTATAATTTTAATAGAATACATTACAAGCTATCAGCTTTAATTTCAATGTTAAGAAATTGAAAAATATTTCAAAATTATTTTTTTGCTTAATCTCTAAGAGAGACAGCCACCTATTTAATTTTTGCAAGTCAACCTATAATGTTAAATTTGTATAAATTTCATTATAAAAAAAAGTATTGTTTGAAAGAGAAATAAATCATTTTTAAATGGTTAAAAAAATTGAAAAATTGCTATATTAAGGATTTAAACATATATATTCTAAAAATTTTCAAAAAATCTTTTATATTTCAATTTTTATAATAAAAACAAGCAGTTAAATGACTACTTTGTTTCTTATTTAATTAAAACAAACCTTTACGTTTTTCATTGGATATTTAAAACAAACAGATACTACTAACTTATTTAAAAAAGAATATCAAACAATTTAATATAATTTGAATTATATAAAATATTCAAACTGATTATTACTTATATAAAGTTTAATTATTATTGCATATTAATGAAAACTATAAATCTCTGAAAATACTCAATTAGATTTTGTTTAAATCTCATTTTATATTTGTAGTTTTCATTTCCGCTAAAGTAGGCTATCAAATATAAAAACAAAACGATGTTCAACTTTTGAAAAGCTTTCAAAGCGTCAAACTGTTTGAACTAATCCCGAAAAGAAATAAAATGACTAAAATAGATAAAATTAAAACTGAACTACTTTGTACTTAAATTCAAAATGAATTTGAAAAATTGAAAAATATAAAACAGTTAGTTGTTTAGTCAAATAAGATATTGTTGAGCCTAGCCATCAATTTAATAATCAAATGCTTATTGACATCAACAATTATCAACTGTCTACAAATTATATTATAAATTAAACTCGCTAAAAAGATTTAGAAGTTGTTAGATACAATTCAAAAAACAAGTTCCGTTTTTTTTGGAAGGATATTGATATATTTATTAATCGTAATTAGAATGTGAAAAAAGAATATCTAGTTTATAACTTATAATTATGAAAATTATACATTTACTACAATAACAAATATCAAACCAACTATTAGTCCTTAAATGATTTACTAAAAGATTTGTAAAATTTGTAATAATTTAGTTTATGCTTAATGTTTTGGTTAATTAGTATTACTTGGGAGGCTAAAAAATTAAAAGGTTAGAAATTGAAAAGTTTCCAAATAATTTTCTACTGCATTAAAGTATTTACAGCATTGAAAGTAGGTTTTATGAAATGATTACTAATTAATTCAATTTTAGCGATATCAAAAAGAAATAAAAATAAAGAACATTTTACCTTAAATTCATTTTCAGTTGAAGTTTAATTGCAAATACTCTTTTTGCTGAAAGGAAAGTTTTCTATTTGTAAAATTTTTGTCACATTATTAGTAACATGTTTAAAAACAAGAAAACAAAATTTTGACATCAATTTTTTTTACCTCAGTTTTTTTACAAAATACAAACTAAATTTACTTTTAAATAAAATTTCATTGAAAAGTTGTTCAACTCCAAAAATAGCTACCGTGAGAACATTAAAAGATAGGATTTTGTCAAATTTGTCATTATTTATAAATTTTATTTAATCTAGAATCTGTGGGGTCAAGTTTAAACAAGATAATTTTTGTACTTTTAGATAAAAAAATTTGTTTGTAAGTAATCTCATTTTTTTCAAGTTTGAATTGAATCTTTGTATATTAATATTTGATAATTCAAAAAAAATTAGTGGCGCTGATAAATGAAGACTTTTAGAAATTAAGTCAAGAACCATTTGAATGCTTTGTTTTTAAATTGTGAATACTAACCGATTGGGAAGCTTATATATATTTATAAAGAAAAATTTCTTGTCTTGGGACTTTGGGCTTATCATGCAGATACTATTCTTTTTTTACGACATTACAACTTGATCTAAGACTTGATATATTTAATATTTATTAACTATATTTATACAGATCTATCAAAAATAAAATGAATTTTAAAAAAATCTATTTAGAAATATGAATAGAGCGCTTTTCGGTATATTAGTGTTTTCATAAGTTAGCTTTTTCCATAATTCATATTTTCGGTTGTAGAAATATAAGGATATATAAATTAGCTATAAAAACAGCTATGTTTGCAGTTTTACTAAATACTATGCATGCTTCAATCAATTGATAATATTATTGAAAATATAATTGTTTTTATGTTATTCTTCGATTAATTCTAAATCTGATCATCTATAAAATAACTGTTATGTTTTCTTTTCAAAAGCAATATTATAATTTGTTCTTAGATTTATAAAACTAAATTTTATTTATTAATTTACTACATTATTTCCATATTATATTACTATTGCTTAATTACTTTTATTTCAGTAAGTTTAACTTAAAAAAAACATTTGTCACTCTAAAATGAGATGATAGTATAGTTAATAGTAATGAAATTTAACAATACAATATAAAATTTAAAAACAAATATTCAAAAGTATTTTTGGGTACTGGACACTACTTCTTATTAAATCAACATTTAAAAATATAATTCAATTTCAATTGATTTTTCATAAGAAGATTTCAATCAATAAAAACGTTACAACTTTTAATTTAAAATAAAGATACAATGTCAAAGTAAAATGCTATATAATAAAGCTGTATTACTTTTTACAGTAAAGTCCAACTCAAATTAAATTAAATTTATTTTTTATCTATTAACAAAAATTGTTTGATCAGAGTTTTATCAAAATCTTATATTTAATTAAGGTTGTAACTAACTTAATTTTAAATGAATTATTAAATTTGTTTCACAAATCTCTACTCAAAAATAAGCAACTATCAAATTTGTTGCTACTAGTCAAAGTATAAATTTGTCTATAAATAAAAATTGATTTATAATTATAAATTATAATTATATAATTATATTTTTTCAAATTTAAATACCGCTTTAATTTGATATTATTTTTGAAGGAGATAACTAGCAGAAAATGAATTTGCAAAAATTTAGAGAGTTGATTTAAGATGATGAATTTTTAGTTCCATAATCTTTTGATTAGAATGTTTTTTAAGAAAAATATCTGTTATTTTCACTATATCAATTTCTAAGTGAAATATTATTTTAATTATATCAGAGTTAGTAAATGAGATAAGAATATGTTTTTATATCACCATAAAGTCGAAAGCATTTAATTTAAATTCTTTAGGAAATCTGATTAGGTGTAATTAAAAATTTTTATAAAATAAATAATAATAATAATAATAAAATAATAATAAAATAGTTGTGAATGGTGATAAAGAAATCATTTTTTTTGAACGTAGCATAAATCGATTACAGCCGTATTTACTCATTACAAATCACCTTTGTAGAAAGTCTAAATATTTTTTACAAAGTGAATAAAAAACTCAAACAAAAAAAGTAATCTGAAAAGTTATTTGAAGAGCCTCTTCAATCCTCAGTATGTTCTTTTAGTTAGTTAAAGATACTTAGGATTTGAAAATTTTTTTCTAGTTAAAAAGTTAAAATTTATATAAAGATGAATTATTATTTGTAAACGTTTTAAGATTTTACATAATCTTTTTAAATTTAGTTAAAAATATAATTGAAATAAATTAGATATAAAGAATTTTTAATAAGATACAAAAACTTTGTTATAGATTCAGTAATTTTAAGAGACACAAAATATTTTTTAAAGAAATTTATTACGACTAAATCACAATTAAATGTTAAAATCCGCCAACGACATCAACAGAGTCATTTTGTGTATTCCGTAAATTAATTTTGTAAAATTTTTTCTATTGATTCTTCTTAACCAACTCCATAACAACGTAATCGGTTTCCTTTAAAATGGATTCACATCTCGCAATGATAAAGATCTAGCTTTTTCACAGGAATGACCCCACATTCATTTGATATCGCTCATTTTTTTACTTCTTTTTCAGTTATGACGGCAGTTAATTTAACAGATATGGAGTACCATAAAGTCTCTACAGTTCCCTTAGCTAAAAATTAAACAAAAGTTTAGATTAAAAATGAAATAATACAACTGATATTTTAACAAAAGCAAAAAACCTTTATCAGATATCAATGAAGCAGCATTCAATTTTTCTATTAATTAATTGTTGTTAGGGTCACAAAGATCTTATTTTATACTTTCAAGCTCTTTAATTAATTTCTTGAGTTTCATGCAAACTTGGAAATTATTTTTTGATTCATTGTATTCAGCAGAAGCCTAAAATTAAAACATAATTTATTAATCAATCTGATTATTTTTTATGAGTAGATATATTTTATAACAATAATATGAAAAGTAATTTGCAACAAAACTAAAGTTCATTTTTCAAGAATCCAAAATATAATGCTATAAGCAAAGCATTTGATAAAGCAGTTAAACAACACAGTTGCATCTTATAATTTTTCTAACACATTTTTATGACATAAATTCTCAAATAGAAAAAAAAAACTTTATTCATTCAAAATTATTAACCCTTTCTTGTGTTCTTTACAAAACATTTTCAGTTTTTTTATATATATTCGTAATTAATAATAAAATATTAAAATGATTTAATGAAAAAGTGTTTTCCAAGAAAAAATTTAAAAAGTTAAACATTGTTGTAGTAAAATGGTTGATTTGGAGAAGCAAATGCAAAATATTTGAAAATAATACAAACAAAGCAACGTGCCAATATCTACTCAACTATGTGATATTATAGAATAAAGTTGAATAAAATTCACCACAAGAAAAAAATGCCAAGTTTTAAAAGTTCAAAAATAATTTTATAATCTCTGTGAAATATTTTTGACCTTTGTTTTTTTGCAGGTTTTCTGCATTAATAATATTTTGAAAATTATCCCCAAAAGTTTTCAATCTAAAAACACACACTAAATCAGGCAATGAAAAATTTGTATAATTAGTAATGGTTACAATTGAGCTTTGTATAAATATCAATAAATTCGCTTGTAAGTTATTTATCAGTTTCTAAAGGAGTCAAGTTTACAAACAGAAGTTTCCAATAAACCATATTTGATGAATCAAAAAGACTTACGAGTTAATTATGAAACCATTTGATGTCAGTTCAAATATTTGATGTTAAACACAATTGATTACGATTGATTTATTTTCAGCTTCTTTAGTATCTAAACTAAAAGCGTAAAAATGAGCTGAAAATCACAATAAGATTATACTCGAAATAATAATTAATAATAATTATTAATAAACGATAATTCATATGTTCTGAACTAAGATATTCAAATATAAATCTACTTAAAGTTTGCTGAATAATGAATAATCAAGATCAGATAAAGTTTAGGTTCAGTTGATATTAAGGGTTAGATGAAGATGAGTATCAGGTGAAAATGAGGATTAGGTTAAGATAAGAATTAGGCAATGATGGTAATCAAGTATACTTTAGGATTGGGTGAAGATGAGGATCAAATGAAATTGGGGATTAGTTGTAGATGAGGATCAAGTGACTATCATTAAAAGGGTTTTGATTTACTTTATTCTCTGTTGAACTCTTAAACTAGATACTTTGGAAATTTGAAGGAATAAACTCGACTAAATTCATTTTTTTAATTATCCACAAATTAGTTGACCTTCAAATTTGATAATTTCTTTTCCATTTGTACTCCTCTTAAGTTATATCAGCTCAGAAGACAAATTTTACATTTTGATAAGCCCATACCAAACAAAAAAGATCTGATTTGATGATTAAAATGAATCTCGAAATGCTAAGAAACTTTCTTTACATTTTGAAAAATTACTAAACAATTAAAAAACATGAAAATAATCATATAAGGATATTATGATTTTATTCGAAATGTTTTTGAAAATAAGCACGACCTCAAAAGCAACTTAATACTAAAAATAAGTTTCACAGCAGTCTACTGGTCACATTTAATCATTGAAATACAAGTAAATTAATTTATTAAAATGGGAAGTTGACACATATGTCAGCTTCACCTGGTTGATAGCTGACTATGACTTGATCAATCCATTTATTCGTTCTTGCAACTTCTTTCCAATCATTTGTTACTTCATTGTAACTTTCGACAACTTTAACATAATCATCCCCAGAAAAACCTCCTGAAACAATCAAAAAGCTCATCACAATTAT
>JAQGEQ010000180.1:0-172407 GCA_034620365.1 Pegea sp. RAD2-039 | reverse complement strand
TTTTCAATCAAACAAAAAATTAAATGCGCAAAACCTAAATGGTAGAGTTAAAAGTGCGTCAAAAATGGTTTAGTCGGCCAAGTGATATCGCCAAACATTTGCTCAAAGACTTATTAATGTTTATATGTACGTAGCTAAAACTTCTAAATTTTATCTTTTTGAATAAGGTAAGTGTCTATCAGGAGTAATCTCCTATTTTTTTCAATCAAACAAAAAAATAAACCTGGCAAAGTTAAGTGGTAGCTTTGAAAACGTTTCAAAAATGCTTTATTCGCCCAAGTGATATCGCCAAACATTTGCTTATGGACTTATTAATGTTTATATGAACATAGCTAAGACTTCTAAATTCTATCTATTTGAATAAGGTAAGTGTCTATCAGGAGTAATCTCCTATTTTTTTCAATCAAACAAAAAACTAAATGCGCAAAACTTAAATGGTAGAGTTAAAAGTCCGTCAAAAAGGGTTTAGTCGGCCAAGTGATATCGCCAAACATTTGCTTATGGACTTATTAATGTTTATATGAACATAGCTAAGACTTCTAAATTCTATCTATTTGAATAAGGTAAGTGTCTATCAGGAGTAATCTCCTATTTTTTTCAATCAAACATAAAATTAAATGCGCAAAACTTAAATGGTAGAGTTAAAAATGCGACAAAAATTCTTTAGTCGCCCGAGTGATATCGCTAAACATTTGCTCAAAGACTTATTAATGTTTATATGTACGTAGCTAAGACTTTTAAATTTTACCTATTTGAATAAGGTAAGTGTCTATCAGGAGTAATCTCCTATTTTTTTTCAATCAAACAAAAAATTAAATGCGCAAAACTTAAATGGTAGGGTTAAAAGTGCGTCAAAAATGGTTTAGTCGGCCAAGTGATATCGCCAAACATTTGCGCAAAGACTTATTAATGTTTATATGTACGTAGCTAAGACTTCTAAATTTTATCTATTTGAATAAGGTAAGTGCCTATCAGGAGTAATCTCCTATTTTTTTCAATCAAACATAAAATTAAATGCGTAAAACTTAAATGGTAGAGTTAAAAGTGCGTCAAAAATGCTTTAGTCGCCCAGGTGATATCGCCAAACATTTGCTTATGGACTCATTAATGTTTATATGAACATAGCTAAGACTTCTAAATTTTACCTATTTGAATAAGGTAAGTGTCTATCAGGAGTAATCTCCTATTTTTTTCAATCAAACATAAAATTAAATGCGCAAAACCTAAATGGTAGAGTTAAAAGTGCGTCAAAAATGCTTTAGTCGCCCAAGTCATATCGCCAAACATTTGCTCAAAGACTTATTAATGTTTATACGTACGTAGCTAAGACTTCTAAATTTTATCTATTTGAATAAGGTAAGTGTCTATCAGGAGTAATCTCCTATTTTTTTCAATCAAACAAAAAATTAAACCTGGCAAAGTTAAATGGGAGCTTTGAAAACGTTTCAAAAATGCTTTATTCGCCCAAGTGATATCGCCAAACATTTGCTTATGGACTTATTAATGTTTATATGAACATAGCTAAGACTTCTAAATTTTATCTATTTGAATAAGGTAAGTGCCTATCAGGAGTAATCTCCTATTTTTTTCAATCAAACTTAAAATTAAATGCGCAAAACTTAAATGGTAGAGTTAAAAGTGCGTCAAAAATGCTTTAGTCGCCCAGGTGATATCGCCAAACATTTGCTTATGGACTCATTAATGTTTATATGAACATAGCTAAGACTTCTAAATTTTACCTATTTGAATAAGGTAAGTGTCTATCAGGAGTAATCTCCTATTTTTTTCAATCAAACATAAAATTAAATGCGCAAAACCTAAATGGTAGAGTTAAAAATGCGACAAAAATTCTTTAGTCGCCCGAGTGATATCGCTAAACATTTGCTCAAAGACTTATTAATGTTTATATGTACGTAGCTAAGACTTTTAAATTTTACCTATTTGAATAAGGTAAGTGTCTATCAGGAGTAATCTCCTATTTTTTTCAATCAAACAAAAAATTAAATGCGCAAAACTTAAATGGTAGGGTTAAAAGTGCGTCAAAAATGGTTTAGTCGGCCAAGTGATATCGCCAAACATTTGCGCAAAGACTTATTAATGTTTATATGAACATAGCTAAGACTTCTAAATTTTACCTATTTGAATAAGGTAAGTGTCTATCAGGAGTAATCTCCTATTTTTTTCAATCAAACATAAAATTAAATGCGCAAAACCTAAATGGTAGAGTTGAAAATGCGACAAAAATTCTTTAGTCGCCCAAGTGATATCGCTAAACATTTGCTCAAAGACTTATTAATGTTTATATGTACGTAGCTAAGACTTTTAAATTTTACCTATTTGAATAAGGTAAGTGTCTATCAGGGGTAATCTCCTATTTGTTTCAATCAAACAAAAAATTAAGCGTGGCAAAGTTAAATGATAGTTTCGAAAACGTTTCAAAAATGCTTTAGTCGCCCAACTGATATCGCCAAACATTTGCTTATGGACTTATTAATGTTTTTATGAACGTAGTTAAGACTTCTAAATTTCATCTATTTGAATAAGGTAAGTTTCTATTCGGAGTATTTTCCTATTTTTTTCAATCAAACATAAAATTAAATGCGGCAAACTTAAATGGTAGCTTTTAAAGTGCGTCAAAAATGCTTTAGTCGCCCAAGTGATATCGCCAAACATTTGCTCAAAGACTTATTAATGTTTAATTAATTTATTTAGTTGGTTCAAATTGTAATCATTTTAGTAGTTTGTTTTCAATTTAAGAACCGAAAAAAAACAGTTTTATTATTAACAATTTTGTAAAATCTTTCTAGGTGATCACTCTGCTTTTTCCGTTTATATAAAATGATATTTTACATAAATCACAGACAACCTTATGGATATGCTTATAATTTGGCACAAATTTAAAAATAATTTTTAGCAAGTTATAAAAGCTCAGAACAGCTTTTGTGAATTTGTTTTGTTACTTTCTGCAAGAAAAAATAAAACTTTGCTTGATTACCAAAAGAACAATTTTATAAGATATGCATGTAACTGAAAGATATTTGTGAAAATTCGTCTCTACGTTTAAACAAACTTTACTTTCTTTAGTTTTGATAAATAATTTAAACCCTGTGCACAATTTCAAAACTTAATGAAAGCTTTATTTTGCAATTAAATATTGTGGTTTATCTATTCAGTATGCTTATTATCAGTATAATTTTACTGCTTTCATATATATGTGAATGCAAAGACTTGATAAAAGGCTAGTTCTTGTAAATGATTTCTGTTTTTGGTGTGTTCCAAATGCTTTCTTCAAATTTTGAGTATTAGATGATTATAAAAGATAAAGAAAAACAGGTTATATTCTGTCTATGGAAAATTCAGGCTCTTTACTTGTGGTTGTTGCCCTACATAAGCTTGAGAATCAAAACTATTAAATCATTATACTAGATGATAATTATTTGAGTTTTTTTTAATAGTCAATCGGCTTAAAATACTGGAAACTCCGTGAAAGTGGCCCGAAGCACATTTATCTGTGTAATAGTCAAAAGTTACTCATACAAAATAGAAACTAGCAATTGTTTAAATTAGATAACCGACATGTTCTGGATTTCAAAATTGGAACTGATGAAAATATATCTTGCAATAATACTTCTTCTTAGATTACTTGGCAAGAAGTTGCACCATGCTAGCATGTTTGGGATTGAAATCACTGACTAATGATAACTAGCATCTTTTACTTTCGAATTATTTTGAATTTGATATAAGGTCATCGGCAAGTTGCCGATTTCAAAATAGTTGATTTGTCTTGAACTTCTGTTAAACTCTATAAAACTTGTTTGTTTTTAATAATATCTTTCGGTTTAGTGTTTGTCCGGACAAAACTCAAAATTTAAAATTCAATTTTTTTTCCGGTTTGATTTATTTTAAACAACGTTTTATTGTCGGCTCAATAATTTAATATAAACAGTTTATGTTTGAAATATTCCTTGTAACTCTACTTAATCACTTAAAACCTTTGTAAAAATTCTAACATTAGATTATTTTTTTTACTATTTTCTTACAAGAAGATAGTTTTTGTTTGTCTCCGAGATATTGTAAATGGAGATAGTTAAAAGTAATTTACTAATATCTATGTAATGTTTTTTGTTTTAGTCGATTTTTTAAATATCAAGTTTGAACAAATCGATGAAATAAACTTTATATTTACAATTGCTTTTTACTGAATAAAATTCAAATATGATTTAGCAAAAAGTTTTGTTTTCAGAACTAATAAACAATTTTTAATTTTTATAAAAGATGTTACTTCTAGTATAGATGTGTTTGCTTAATCAAAGTTAAAGTATTTAATCCTTCTAGAAAATATATAAACATTGATTGAAAAGGTAACTACTCCGTATGTAAACTAACCTACAGAAGTTAGGCTAAAACACATAAAACTTGAATGATTCGATTACAGCTGCTTGAGAGTACAATCAACTAAAGCACAAAGTTTTTATAATATCATTTTAATTCAAGCAGAAAAAAATTAAACATCAAAATATAAGAGGCGAAATTTCAACTTAGATTAAAATATTAATTTTTCTGCGAGTAAAAATTAAAAAACGCAAAAACTTATCTCATAGACATCAAACGTTACTTTTTCAGAAGTAAAATATTTTTTTATCTCTTTAAAAATGTAATTTACAATCATACCAGCATTATCTTAAGTGGTTCATGTCCTTGCTTTTTGTTCATAAATCTTTAACGTTTAGCTTTAAAATGATTTTTTACGGATGAAACAGAAGAGAACTTAAATAAATATAGGAATGTTTAGGCATAACTATTTTCAAAAAGAGAACACATATTTTTGAATATTTCTGAGGCTGTAGTCAAAATAGATATCATCTTTTGAGATTCTGAAGTAGCTTCAAAAACTTGTTTTATACGGAGTAAATCTTCCATTATAGCTTTGTTCTTCAGTTTTGCTTGATTATATTTATTCATTCTGGCTTCGTTGTCTTCTATGTTTTTCATGTCACTCAAAACATATTTCCGTCTCTTTGAAAATTCAAATTTAATTTGATTTGAATTGAAGTTTTGCTTGTTGTGGATTACAAATACTGCCTGAATTTGCAAAAATTTCATCTTTCTCAATTTCTAGATGTTTTCATTGGTTAACATTGTGCACCAGCATTTAAAAGCATTATTAACATCAATTGAATATACATTACTCAACTAATTTCCATGACTTCTTGCTTTAATTTTGTAAGAATTTTGTAATTTTTAAATTGTTACTTTTATATATAACCTATTCTGAAAATTTATTGAAATCAAGGTTGGTACCTACAAATACTTCACTTTAATAGAGAGGTGATTCACTTAATGCAGTCAATAAATCTGTAAAGTTTTCTAAAACCTTTATTTTACATTTTAAATTGAAATGCTGTACTACAAACTCAGACGACAACAAGTCCGATGTGAAATTGTGTAAAATCATAAGACAACAATCACAAAGGCATATATACTTTTTCAGGAAAAAAAACGTTGTCTGTCTTTTCACTAAAACTGTTATTACTGCAAATTGAAGTAACACGTAAAACGAAAACCTATTTTCACTTAGAAAAGCTGATTGGATCTTTTTAAAATAAATACTGTTAAACTACCTGAAGTTATAAATAGCATTTATTCATGAGTTTCTAGCTATAAAATTTATACTGTAATCTTTGTTGAAATCATTTATACTTTCTCAAATGCAGAAAAAGTTTGTAGCATCTTTCTTTTATATCCATCAAATTAAAATTTGGTGTAGCTAATTTAAGACTATTTAAACTTTTTAATTGTTCTTGTTTAATTCAAATATAATACTGGTAATAATAATGCAACACTTTGAACTGTAATTAGCAAACAGAGCAGAAAGAACCGCTAAAGAAGAACAATACCAGTCAACTTTAGGATTAATTTTGGCTCACTTCCATACAAATTAAGCAAACCCAGGTTTGTATAGTTTGAGATGAAAGGTTATTTTAAATGTCTCACTGTTGTCATCTTTCTTTTTTATATAAGTAACTTTTGACTTTTTCACGGACAAGTGTGCTTCCAGACCACTTTCAAAGAATTTCTAGTCCTTTAAGCCGATTGAATATCGAAATATGTTAAAAAAACTTAAATGACTATCATCTACTGTAATGATTTAATAGTTTTGATTCTCAAGCTTATGTAGGGCAACTACTTCAGTTAATGAATAATGAATAGTCGACAGAATTTAAACTCTTTTCTCTTTATCTTTTGTCACCATGTAATTTAGTATTTGAAGTATTCGTATTTATTCATGTTTATTTATAAAATAATGAATTCATTTTGGACAATAGCTGTAGTAAATAGCAAATTAATATTAAGTTGAAATTGCAGAAAAGTTTTTTTTAGAAACTAAAGTAAATTAAAACTATATAATAGATTGATAGAATATGAGAGTTGCTATAATTTATAAATAAGTTTTATCAGAAAAAACTTTTATTTGATCTTTATCTCAGATTACAAATAAACTAGTAGACCAGCAGTATGGTAAGATTTATGAGCCGTTTGGCAAATATTTTTAACACTAATTTAAGTTCTTAAGCCTTTGGAAGATACAAGAAGCAAAAATCATTTACAAGAACTAGCTTTTCATAAAGTCTTTTTATTCACGTATATATGGAAGTAGTAAATATATACAGCTAATAAGTACATTCTATAGTTCTACCACAAGGTAATAAGTATAACTAAACCAAACAATTTAATTGCAAAATAAAGTTTTCATTAAGTTTTGAGAATATGTGTAGAGTTGAAATTATTGATCAAAACTGAAGAATGTAAAGTTTGGTTAAAGGTAGAGACGAACTTTCACAAATATCTTTCACTTAGATATTAATTTTTTGGAAATACGCTATCAAAAGAAAGTTTAGATTAAATTAAAAGTCTATTTTTATCTTGTACTTTGTAAATTTATATCAGACGGTTAAGAATTCGGCAAATAATTATGTTTAAAGTAAACAGTTCAAAACCTTCACAGACTTATAGGCACTTTTAGATAAAACGAATAAGTTCAGATATATTTAAACTGTCTGACTACAGGTAAAGTGACGCCACTTATTAAAGTAGCTTGTGATCTTATACTTATTTAACATGATGTCATTATACTAATTTACCTAAAAGATATTTTGTTCGAATACTTTATACCATCATCATACAATTCATAAGTTTTGGATGATCATTCAATAAATACACTGCATAGATTTCTACAGCAGTTTCCACCTTTAACTAGCTTGGTTGCATGCGTGGTATGCATAAATCGATGTGAAATTTCACTACAACATGGTTATCTGAAAAAGCTATTATGAAAGTATAATTGCTTATATTGCTTCAGTAAATTTTTGAAAACTTTTGTGCTGTTTAATTTCCACTGAGAAATAATCAGCTCAGTTTTGCTATCATGAAATTTAAAGCATATTTTCTTTATCATTGATTAAATTTTACAAACTAATCAGCTGCTAATTACCACAACATCACAAAGTTTGTGTTATTCACAACCAAGAAAAACAGAGTTTAAAGCAGCTGAAAACTGTAATTTTTTTTTAAATAAATAGAAACAAAATATTTTAAAACAATTCTAGCTTCTACTTTGCTAACTTAATCAAAAGAAACAAGAATTTCATAGATTATCAAACGCGTAACTAAAAGATTAAAAGTTATTGATTGATAGACTTTGGTTAGAAAAAAGCTTTTTTTGAAGATTTTAAATTTCTCACCACTTTATTTAAACTTTCCAAATAGTTTAATGTAACAAATTTTTTTTAAATATTATCAAGCTTCTATTGTGGTTGTGAAACTTTATATTAAGCAATCATAGCAATCTGGAATGTTCTGATTTCAAAGTTAGCATTATTGATAACATCTCAAAAATACATGGACATCAAAAACCAATCGCATCTAAGTCTTATCCTTTCAGAGACAAGTACAGATCATTTTCAAAGGATTTGGGTTTGTTTCCCAACTTTAAGAACTTTGTAGTTGGTTAACGTTATCTACTAGTACAAACGTTACAAAACATTTTTTGTTCAATTTACATTTAAGCTTAACTACTGTTACTCAATATGAGCACCTAAATAAAAATCAAAAAATTCAATGGAAGTAAATAATCAAATTATTGAAGAGAATAAAACAAACAGATTTTCATGGCTTTAATACAATATCAGAAGCTTTCATAAAACTCATATAATCTAATGATTTTTTAATGTTATTACCTTCTTACAAAATTGTCAGAAATAATAAACTTTACTAAATCACATGCAATGTGTAAATGACTTGTGTACTATAACTTAAACATTGATTTAAAATATTAACTATGGTGTCTTTCAACTAGCCTATACAATCTTCACTAAAACAAATGAAACTTGAAAGATTCGGCTATATCTGCTTGATAAGAAAACTGATTAAGGCACAAAGATTTCATGATTTTATTTGAATTCAAACAGAAAAAATTAAACATCAAATATAAGAGGCGAAATTTAAACTTAGATTATGAAACATAAATTTTTCTGGTTAGTAAAAATAATTAGCAAACGCACAAACAAATATCACAGATATCAAACTTTACTTTATCAAAAGTAAAATTTTATTTTGTCATTATACAAACTTATTATTTAGAATTACATCCGACCAACATTATCTGATGTCTCTGCTTCTTGCTCATATATCTTTGACGTTTAGCCTTTAACTTTTCAAGAGTTATTATTCTAGAAGAAAACAATTTAAAATGAATGTTTAAGTTTAAATGAAAATTTTCGTTAAATAAAAAAAGAAAGTTTTCTTATGTAAGGTTTCAGTGCCTGACTGATATTTTTACAATTCTTATTCTCGACTTCATTTTCGCATTGATGCTTCACTTAACTTGCAGGCATAACTATTTTGAAAAGAGGAAAACAACTTTATGAATATTTTTGTGGCTGTTTTTAAAATAGATTTCATCTTTCTACAGTCTATACGGTCTTTACAATTTTTATTTATATACAATAATTCGGCCAATAGGCTCTTAAATCTACAAATAAACTTTTCACCCTTGTCGTTTTCTTGATTTTTAGCAAACATTTTTCTAGCTTTCCTTTTTTCTTTATTTTTTATTTTACTCATAAAAAATTCCCTTTTCTCTGAAACATCTCTTTGAATAATTTTTAGCAGAGTAGTATAATTAAAAATTCTATAAAACTCTTGACACAAGTACCAACCAGCTTGGAGGCGGTTAGAATATTTTCTTATCTTTGAAAACTTCATAAGGCAAGCTAATGATATCAACAAATTAAAACTGAACAAAACAACTACAATTGAATCAATAAAAAAAGTTTTAAAGAAATTTTCCTTAATTCCTTTTAAACATTTTCGTACGATATTTGAAGCAATTGTTTGCCCAAAAACATGGTACTGCCCTGCTATTGAAGATTGAATGAAAAACATCACATCGCAGGAGCTTACAAATGCACTAACTCTCATTAAATATCGGTTATACTTTAATATAGTAAGTTCTTCACAAAACAGAGTGGTACATGACTCCGTCAGTGAGAAAGAAAAGACATCCAAAAACGACAAAAATTCTTTAACCCTCTGATTGTTTATATTTGTTGATAGCTTCACATTGTTAGATCTACCAGATAGCAAAGACAATCTGGTGATCAAATCATTAAGTTTTTTGGTTTGTTTGCAGAGTTTAGTTCCGTACGTATTGCTGAATACATCCAAGATCTGCACTATAAAAAATGAGAATGCTGATAATTTGTATTTCATTACGGTTTTAGTTGGTTTGAATTTTTCAGCAATCAACAGACAATGTTTCAATAATTCTAAAGCAACAAAATGGCTTTCTACAGATTTGTCCTTTTTGAAAGAAAACTTTGTTCCTATTTGAAAGAATATTCTAAGTACATTAAAAACACATGAGTTACTGCTGACTTTAAAATCTTTCAATTTGTAAAGTTTCACTAGTCCACTTTCTTTGTATGTCCAGTAAACGAAACCTGCGGACAAAATATTATCTTTCACATGTAAATCAGAAAAACAATCAAATCCATCAACAGAAATATCTTTATCTTGGTACTTAGTGTGAAGTTCTATAAGCTCATTTCCTTCCGGGTTTGTAAAAATGTAATCAAATAGACTGCCTTGCAATATGAAAGACGTTTTTCCTCCAACGTCTAGAACTTTCACACATTCAGAATATTTATTCATTTCAAAATTGTTCATTTTCTTGCTGATTAATCTACAAAATCAGGATCTGCTAAAAATAAGTCTGTAGTTAAATTATTTATTAGATAAAAAGTATCATCACATAGTACATTTACTAATCACAAAATGTTCTGAGAATGTTCTACTTTACAACCTACACCAGGCATTAAGATTTAGGTTCATTTAAGAAGTAGTAATATCTTTGTTAACTTAAATAATAAATAAAAATTATAAAGTTACATCAAATAACTAAAACATGTTCAGTACAAAAATGGCAAACAAACGATAAAGTAAAAAATAGAACTTTCAATATAATAAGAGTCTTCAACACATATGCTTTCATCTTTGGGCTGTTCATATATTTATAGTCTTGCAGATGTAAACCAAATCAATCGAAATAAAAATCATGAAAACAGACTTGTTACTTATTCAATCAGCTTGTTCAAACTGTAGTCATTTCAATAATATTTTTTCAATTTAATAACTGATAAAGAGACAGTTTTATTATTAATAATTTTGTAAAATCCTATAAAGTGATTTCTTTGCTTTTTCTGTTTATATAAATCGATATTTTACTGATATAACATAAAGCCTTATGAGCATAGTTATATTTTGGCAAAAAGCTAAAAATAATTTCTTTGAAATTGTAAAAGTTTTCTTCAGCTTTTTGAATATATGTTTTTTTACTTTCCGCTAGACGATGTTTATGAATTATGGTAGTAAGTTTTAGATCTAATTGTAGACGTTTAATTTTTAAGTTACTGGCTACTATTGCAGCATTAGTTTTGTGAAGCTATCTGAATATTAATTGAAATTCCTGGCAGCAAACTTACAGATTACAACCACTTGGTTGAATAAATAATATTAAACAAAACTAAGGTAAAAGTAAATGGAAGTTTACAATTCATCTTGTTAAGCGCGCCACCCACAATGGGTACTTTTAGTGCTGTCAAATTTATGTAAAAACAGAAGCAACGCTGAAGCAGTTGTATGTACAAAAACTAAAAGAAAGGTTTGCTCGTCAAAAATGTCACTGCAGCAAAACACAGTGATGGTTTGATCAGGGAAGTATTCATATATTGACTAATATTACCAGCAACAGTAACAATAAATTACTAATAAGGTGTTTGGGAAACTCACCGCTTAACAAACGGTTCATTTCTTCTAGCAAGTACTGAACATGAAAAATAAAGTATCAGTTTGATTTTAACAAAAATAAGTTCAACTTACATGTTTGGGATCGACTTTCTTCTTGCTTCTCCCCTTCGATTTATCTTTTCGGAAGCAATAATTGTTTTTTCTGCTAGCCCTCATTCATTCCATTACTAAGTCACTTTTTTATTCGGTAGTATGAGCAGCATCTGCTTCTATTGGATGAATTTAATGAACATACCCCTGAACTTACACAAACAGATGTTTCTCTGTAATTCCACCAGCTGTAGATGCGCATTCAAAGCTATCAAAAAATTCTGTCGCGTATAATTTTTTGTTTGATTGACAAAAATAGGAGGGACTCCTGATAGACACTTACCAAATGTACAATTTTTTTTTATTCAAATGTACAATTTTCTTTTATTTAAATGTACAATTTTTATTTTATTCAGATGCACAAATTTATTTTATTCAAATGTACAATTTTATTTTATTCAAATGTACAAATTTATTTTATTCGAATGTACAAATTTATTTTATTCAAATGTAAAAATTTATTTTATTCAAATGCACAAATTTATTTTATTCAAATGTACAAATTTATTTTATTCAAATGTCCAATTTTACACATCATCTTGTTTGTTGACCAGATTAAGGATAGGAACTTTTAATTCACATCTTCTAAGTTACACAATTCCTTTCCTTAAACTCTACCAGAAATTGTTTGATTAATAACAACATAATTTGTGAATAAATAAGTTCGTTTATTAAAACTTGCTATATTGGTGTTTAATATAAATGCCGATTTTGAATATACTTTGTTAACATTTTAATCATCAAATCATTTACGACAATTCATGAAGACATGCCTTGCAAGTAGCTCAGAGAATGTCGACAAAAAGAAATAAATTAGTGGTTGAGGCAGACTGACTCCTCAGATGAAATCATACACAGATAATTGTTCTTTTGTTGGCTTTCAAGTGAAAAGCATAAAGATACGTAGGTATTCTAATATACGTAGGATATCAACCAGAAAAGAATCAGGATAAACGGTGTCAATTTACATTGTGAAGTTTGGAGAAAAGCTACATGATGTCAACCGCTTTAGAACAACTCACCCAAAGTACTCGACTGTTTAGGACTTGCTGAAAGTAATTGATGTAAATGTGATGAATTGTTTTATTGATTGGACTCATATTGAAAACGTTCTCATAATTCCTGATTTGAATGAAGCTATTGATTGCATTCAAGTTCAGAAATGGGATAAGTGTACGAAGGCTATAACATCAGAAGGTGATGAAGTGTATGTAAGAAAGTTTTATTCAAACGAATATTCATCAAAAACAAGTTTTTTGGGCGACGACTTTGAAGAAGCCATTAAAGAACATCGAAAAAACATTATTACTCATCAAAACAGTCTTGAAAAAGTTAGAGTTAGCATAAATGAATTGCGAAGTCAATCTAACATGAAAAAGCAGTCCTTGAACCAAATGAAGATGCTTAAAGTTGATCTTGTAAAAAATCTGAAAAAAGTTCGATTAGAGATCAGTAAACTAGAGTGGATGGAAAAGCCAATTGAAATGAACTGGAAGGAATTAGAAGAAAAAAATTTGCTTTATGAGTATGAATTGAAAAAAGAAAAGGACGAATTAATCAGAGTTAATTCACAGCAACAAGCAACTAAACTAGAATTAACTGAAAGAAAAATAAATTGTGGATCGATAGAAGAAACTGTAATAGCTCGACATGAAATAGTTGATAACCTTTCTGAGGAACTTAACATTTTATCAGATCAATTAAAGATGTTGAAATCTGAACAAAACTATTGTTTAGGTAAGTATGATGAGCATAAGACCTTACTTGCAGAGTTGAAAAAAAAGTTTGAGTTGGTAAGTCAAGAAGTTGAATGTTGTTCTATTAAAGCAGGTAGCTTAAAGGTAGCTTAAAGCTCGGCAAGTGTCTAAAGAGCGACCTGATATCGAAGAAACCACTGAAGATATCATAAAAACAATTTCAGCGATTCAAGCAAAAATTAATAAAAGAGAAAAAACTGTTGGAGATTACGACAAGAGTTTTGAAGAAGTAAAGATTGCTAAAGAACTCTACCATACTGCTAGAAGTCAGATTGAAATTTGCACAAACCAACTGCAAAAGATTGAAGAAACTTTATCATTTAATTTCAGTCGACAAATGGAAATAGTAGATATATGAACTAAACTTAATAATATTTATATGAACGTAGATAAGACTTCTAAATTTTATCTATTTGAATAAGGTAAGTGTCTATTAGGAGTAACCTCATATTTTTTTCAATCAAACAAAAAATTAAATGCAGCAAACTTAAAAGGTAGCTCTAAAAGTGCGTCAAAAATGCTTTAGTTGCCCAAGTGATATAGCCAAACATTCGCTTAAAGACTTATTAATGTTTATATGAACGTAGCTAAGACTTCTAAATTTTATCTATTTGAATAAGGTAAGTGTCTATTAGGAGTAACCTCCTACTTTTTGAATCAAACATGAAATTAAACGCGACAAAATTATTTGGTAGCTTTGAAAGCGTCTCAAAAAAGCTTTACTTGATTACCAAAAAAAAATTTTATGAAATAAGCATCTAACTAAAAGATATTTGTGAGAATTCTTCTCTACGTTTAAACAAACTTTACTTTCTTCAGTTTTGATCAATAATTTAAACTATATACACAATTTCAACACATAATGAAAGCTTTATTTTGCAAAGAAGTTTTGTGGTTTATCTATTCAGTATACTTATTATCAGTATAATTTTACTGCCTTCATATATACGTGAATGCAAAGACTTGATAAAAGGCTAGCTCTTGTAAATGATTTCTATTTTTGGTGTGTTCAAATGCTTTCTTCAAATTTTGAGTATTAGATGTTTATAAAAGATAAAGAAAAACAGTTTATATTCTGTCTATTGAAAATTCAGGAACTTTACTTGTAGTAGTTGCCCTATATAAGCTTGAGAATCAAAACTATAAAATCATTATAGTAGATGATAATCATTTGAGTCTTTTTTAATTGTCAACCGGCTTAAAATACTGGAAACTCCGTGAAAGTGACCCGAAGCACATTTTTCTGTGTAATAGTAAAAAAATACTCATATAAGAAAGAAACTAGCAATTGTTTAAATTAGATTACCGACATGTTCATGATTTCAAAATAGGAAACTGATGAAAAGCTATCTTGCAATAATACTTCTTAGATTACTTAGCAAGAAGTTGCACCACGCTAACAAGTTTGGGATTGAAATCATTGACCAGTGATAACTAGCATCTTTTACTTTCGAATTATTTTGAATTTGATTTTAGGTCATCGGCAAGTTGCCGATTTCAAAATAGTCTATTTGCCTTGAACTTCTGTTAAAATAAAACTTGTTTGTATTTATTAATATCTTTCGGTTTAGTGTTTGTCCGGACAAAACTCAAAATTTAAAATTCAATTTTTTTTTCCGGTTTGATTTATTTTAAACAACGAGAACATTTTTTTATTGATAACAATTCTAAATTAAGTTTTTACTATTTGGTACTTATCAGTTTTCATAAATTTTTTAAGTTTTCATTTTTAAGTTTTAATGTTGTCAAAATTTATAGTTTACAAAAAATAATTCCCATAAAAATTTGGAAAAACTAAACAAATAAATTGTAGGCTCAATAATTTAATATAAACAGTTTATGTTTGAAATATTGCTTGTAACTCTAGTTAATCACTTCAAAACGTTTGTAAAAATTCTAAAATTAGAATATTTTTTTTTACTATTTTCTTACAAGAAGATAGTTTTTGTTTGTCTGCGAGATATTGTAGATGGAGATAGTTAAAAGTAATTTACTAATATCTATGTAATGTTTTGTGTTTTAGTCGATTTTTTAAATATCAAGTTTGAACAAATCGATGAAATAAACTTTATATTTACAATTGCTTTTTACTGAATGAAATTTAAATATGATTTAGCAAAAAGTTTTGTTTTCAGAACTAATAAACAACTTTGATAAAAGCTCTTAATGAAGAATAAGCAACAACATCCAAATGACAATTTTGTTTTTATTTTTCATGATATCTCATGTGTTTCAAGATGATAAAAAACTTCTATTACAGTTTCTAATTCAATTTGATCGAATTAATTCTGTCTCTATTTTATAATTTTATTAGAAAACTAATCGTGAAAATGCAAATAGCAAAAGTCTAACAAAGACTTTGATTTTAATTTAGTAGCATTTATAAACATTTTATTTAGTTATGTATCAATTTGTAAATCTTTTCTTTCTTAGTTTTTAATCATTTAAATGTATAATTGTCACATCCTTTTCTACAGCTATAATTAATGTGTTTTGCAATGAGTACTTTTAGCTGTACTATCAAAATAACTTTTGTAATCATCTGAAAGTTTTTTCTATCAAAAAGCTTTATAGGACTAATGATATTAACAAAAATAAAAAAAAAATTTTTTTAATTTCTCATCACTGTTATTAAGACTTTCAAATATTTTATTTTTGAACCCTAATAAAGAATATTATCAAGCTTCTATTGTTGTTTTTCTGGAACGTTCTGATTTCAAGATTAATTTAACGGTGAGCATCATTGATGACATCTATATAAAATACATGGACATCAAAAAACAATCGCATCTAATTCTTATCCTATTTTTAAAATAACATTATCAAGCTTCTATTGTTGTTGTGAAACTTTTTATTAAGCAATCATAACAATCTGGAATGTTCTGATTGTGCTTTACAGTGAGCATCATTGATAACATCTCAAAAATACATGGATATCTAAGGGCAATCAAATCTAAGTCTGATCCCATCAGACACAAGTACAGATCATTTTAAACGACTTAGGTTTCTCCAGACTTTAAAAACTTTACATTTGCTTAACGCTATCCACTACTGTTACTCAATGAAATGAAAATGAACTTTATTAAATCACATGCAATATGTAAAATTGTGATTTAAATAATATGATACACGCCACGAGTAGTAAAAATAAGTTTGCATAATCAGCGTTAAAGTATTTTTATCTTTATTTAACTTGTTGTAATTTATAAAATACTATAAAAAAATTAAATAACTATTGTGTAATTAAACTAACCTATAAGATCTAGACAAAACAATTAAGACTTGAAATATTCGACTATAGCTGCTTGATGGAAAAATTGATTGAACTACAAAGATTTCGTAATTTTATTTTAATTCCAACAAAATAATTAACATCAAATACAAGAGGCGAAATTTAAACTTAGATTATAAAACATAAACTTTTCTGGTAGTAAGAACAATTAGCAAACGCACAAACTTATCTCGCAGACATCAAACATTTCTTTATCACAAGTAAAATTTTGTTTTATGATTTTAAAAGCTATTTATTCAAGTTTACGTCCGACCAACAATATCGAATTTCATTGGTTCTTGTTCATATATTTTTGACGTTTAGCCTTTAAATTTTGAAGAGTTAAAAGAAAACACTTTAAAATGAACTTTTAAGTTTAAATCAAAAAAGACATTCAAGAAAAATATGAAAGTTTTCTTATGTAAGGTTTGGTGCTTTACTGAAACTTTTTAAAATTATTATTTTTGACTTCTTTTTCGCATTATTGTTTAATTAATTAGTAGGCATCATCATTTTTAAAGAAGATAACAGTTTTTTGATTATTTCTGTGGCGGTATTCAAAATAGATATCATTCTTTGACAGTTTGAAACATCTTCAAAAATTAGTTTTATATCGAGTAATACGCCCAATTGGCTCTCATAGTTACTAGGAAACATTTCATCTTCGTTGTTTTCATTATTCTTTTTGTTACTCATAGAAACTTTAAAATTCTCTGAAACGTCAGATGAAATATTGTTTGGCTGATCAGAAAAATTTGAACTTGTATAACCTTCTTCCGACAGGTAGAGATCAGTTTCGAAGCAGTCACAATTGTCAGATATTAAATTGCAAGACTGATTAGAAAAATCGGAACTTGTATAATCTTCTAGGTACAGATCAGTTTGAAGGAAGAGATTCTTTTCTTATCTTTGATAACTTTACATGACAAGCTAATGACAAGCTAAACAAAACAGGTACAAGTAAATTGTTAAAATAAGTTTCAGCAAATTCTGGATTTCGTTTAAATTCTAGTAAAGTGCTTATCAGGCTGTTTGAGGCAAATGTTTGCCCCAAAAAATACTCTTGTCCTTCTATCAATGACTGAATGAATAACCTCAAATCGCATAAGCTTACAAAAGCAATCAATCTGATTATTTCTTGGTAATACTCAAGATAAGCCGAATCTATATGCAACAGATTTTTACATGATTGCACAAGTGCGTAACAAAAATCATCTAAAAATGATAAATATTCTTGAAACTTTGTATTTGTTGATTGTATAACTTTTTTAGTTGTACCAGATAGCAAGGAAAATCTTTTGATCAAATCATTAAGTTTTGTGGTTTGTTTGTAGATATTAGTTTCGGTTATATTGCCAAATCCATCCAAAATCTGCACTAGAAAAAATAGAAGTGTAGACGTTTTGTATTTCATTATGGCTTTAGTTGGTTTGAATTCTTCAGCAATCAACAGACAACGTTTTAATAATTCTAAAGCAACAAAATGGCTTTCTACAGATTTGTCCTTTTTGAAAGAAAACTTTGTTCCAATTTGAAAGAATATTCTCAGTATAATAAGATCACGTGAGTTACTGCTGGCTTTAAAATCTTTCAATTTGTAAACTTTTACTAATCCAGATATTTCGTATTTCCAGTAAACAAATCCTGCTGATAAAATATTATCTTTCTCAAGTACATCAGAAAAACAATCAAATCCATCAACAGAAGTATCTTTATCTTGGTACTTAGAGCGAAGCTCTATAAGCTCATTTCCTGCCGGGCTTGTAAAACTGTCATCAAATAGACTACCTTGCAATTTGAAAGACGTTTTTCCTCCAATATCCAAAACTTTCACACATTCAGAATATTCATTCATTTCAAATTTGTTAATTTCTGTAGCAAATTAATCTACAAATTCAGGAGCTGCTAAAATTAAGGCTGTAGTTGAATAATTTATTAGACAAACGTAGCATCATTCAGTACATTTACTAAATTAAAAATGTTCTGACTATATTTTACCTTACAGCTTGCAGCAGGCAATCAAGATTTAAATCTTACTAAGAAGTAGTAGTATCTTCATTAACTTAAATTCTAAATCAAACATATGAATTCACATCAAATAGTTAAAACATATTCAGTACTAAACTAGCAAACAAACAATAAAGTAAAAAATAGAACTTTCCATGTAAGAAAAGTCTTCAACACATATGCCCTCATATTCGGGTTGTTCATTTATTTATAGTCTTGCAAATGTAAACCAAATCAACCGAAATAAAATCATTGAAAACAGACTTGTTATTAATTCAATCAGTTTGTTCAAACTGTAATCATTTCAATATTATATGAAAGTTCAGTTTAAGAACTGATAAAGAGACAGTTTTATTATTAATAATTTTGTAAAATCATATAAGGTGAATTCTTTGCTTTTTCTGTTTATATAAATCGATATTTTGCTGAAATTACATGAAGCTTTATGACTATGCTTATATTTTGCAAAAAACTAAAAATAATTTCCTTGAAACGTTTCCTTCAGCTTTTTGAATAAATGTCTCTTTACTTTCCGCTAGACGCTTAGAGCAGGATACGACTTTAACAGCTTTTTAAATATATGTCTTTCTGCTAGAAGCAATAAAAACAAACATACTGGTGATCACGAAATACAAAATTTGCATATTAGAAACATCTTTTAATGGTCTTTTATTGAGCTTATGAAAGATTTGAAAGATTAAGAAATATGTTTAATAACTCTTCATTTTATTTTGCTTCTTAAAATAAATGTAGTTTCAAGTCAGTTTGCTCTAAATATAAATGAAATTTCTTTAGACTAACAATAAAATATAAGTGATAAATGTCTAATAATTTAGTCAAAATGCTTTTTGTAATATCACAAGACTTACAAGTTTAAATAAAAGTATTAGACATTTATTTATGACTGAAGTTGTTTTCTTAAAGTATTTAGACAATAATGAATATATTGCTGTAGGGGTTTCAAGTCTTTTGTTGCTGATAGTGAAATAAAGATAAGTGTATTTGTCTCGTGGAGGCAGGTGGTAGTGAGATTTACTCATTATTAGGCTCACTTCAAGTCTGAAGAGTCTTACAACCTCTGTAAAGCAAGATGTTATTACCTGCAAGGCCGACTCATTATATTCCACAAAGACGTCATCGCCGAGACGATGTTTTGTTAACTAAGGTAGCAAGTTTATAATCTAGTTTTAATTATTTAACTTTTAAATTGATGGCTATGTTGCAGTAATTGTTTCATGAAACTTTGTGAATATAAACTCCTGGCAGCTAACCTATAGATTAAAACAATTTGGTTGAATAGATTAAAGTTATAAAATGAGTAAAGCTTGAGTTTAATTTCCAAATCTTACCGAAACTATCTTTTTGTTTTTGTAATATTTCTAATTACTACATGAAAGTTATGTTTATTTTTTTTATCCTCCATTAATATTTATATGAAAGCTTGAAAACTGAATTTGATGTTCCTAAACTGCGAAAACTAAAATAGCAAATAAATCAATCCCAAACCAACCTTGTTTTAGACTAAAGCATATAAATTTTTTTGCAAACAAATTGAGTATTAAAAAGTAGCTTTCAAATTGATTTAGGTTTGCTTAAATGATTCAGAATTTGTGAAAAAAAACTTAAACTATCACGAAACCAAAAACAACTCTTGCTATTTTAAACAAACCAAAATTTTTAATTTAAAGAATAAGGTAAACGAAAATTTTTAATTTAACCTTAAAAATTAATAGCATCAATATTATCAAAACCTATTATTATCAAAACAATCTTTTTTATAACACCCAATCGAAACTATTTACTATTTTTATTTAGTTCCACAAATATACATTTATCTATGTCCTTATGGCCTCTCTGAATTGAAACTACCCATAATGATATCAAAAGTCAAATATCTCTGTGTGACGTCGAGCAAAAGTTATGTATTTTGGACTTTTATATATTTTTTATAATATTTTGTGGATATATTTTAAATATCGTACAACTGTAAATAAATCGAATTAGAATTCAAGTTAAGTTGCAAATATTCTAATTCGAAAGCTTGAATGCTATTGGCTGATCATAAAAGAACTATTTTCAGTCTTATATGTTAGCTAGAGGTTGTCAAGACCTGTCACAATACTAAAAAATTAAAAAAATTTACTGAGCTTATAACTTAACTGGTCCATTAACAAAGATCATAACAAAATTAAACAGATTTAAATCAATTTTGATGGTAACTACAAAATACGTTGCATAGTTCTGAAGAGCAATTCAAACTTCTAAAGGACATGTTATAAAGAACTCTTTAATATCCGGTAAAAGTTTTCCTAAAAACCATTTGACAACTAAGATGTAATCACTTTCGCTTTAATTATTTCTATTATAAAAAGTTTGCAACTAGCTTCCTCATAAACTTCCTTAAAATGTATTATTACAGGCGCGTTATATACTCATTACTCCACAGCTTGTTTAACCAATCTTACAAGAACGTCTTTTGAAAAATTTTCTTGAGAATCAGTTATGGTGACTTCTAATTCATAACGGACTGCACCCAAATATTTTTCATGCCAGAGTACTAAAGGTAAAGGACAAAGTGTTTTTAGGTTTGCTAGGTTACTGAGTGCAAACCACTAAGTGTTTTTGGGATTTTCATAATATTATCATCTGCAATTTTCTTTTTGTGAATGTTGAACAAATTCTTCAAATAAGAACTACTGTTATACAACTTTTGTAAGATATAATTTATTGACCGTCTTAATGATAATTTTTCCAAGTTTTTGGCTTTTAAACATATTTTTTATGATTTTTCTACAAACTAGTTTCTGTAAAAGCTAAAGTAGAAAATTCTTAAATAAGCTGTTTTGACTTTTTAACTTAATCTCTGTTATAGTTCTCTAAAGATATCTTTTTAATCCTCATTTTAATTGTTACTTATTTAATTGATGTAAATTTGTATTAGCTTAAATTTTCTCAATAAAATAAAGTCAATAATGTTTTACTTCAAATATTTATTTAGTGTTTTTATACTTCTTACAATATATTATAAGCTCTATTCATTTTAATGAATTTTATTTATAAATAATATGCAGTTACCTTTTCTATATAACTTTGAAACCTATATAAAACTTTTAAAAGAAAAATTTACAACTACAGTTTTAGTTTTTTACAGCTTTATTATGTATAAATTTTGTTGACGATTTCTCTTACCTAGAGTTAGATATAAATCGTAATATGATGTAATGACAATTTACTAATCATATATTTGAACTAGTTCTTCTATATCTATTAAGTTGAATATCATTACTTAGCTGAAACATTTATATAATAATTTAATCATATTTCTAGCTAAACCGAGTTTCATCTTTTTTTAACTTATTAAGTATAATTTATAAAAGTATAAAACAAAACATTTTATTCTGAAGGTAAGTTAAATTTTTAAGGTGATAAAAACTTCTACGATAGCGTTATAATGCAGGCATAACTAATTTTAAACGAAGAATGCAACTTTATAATTATTTTTGTGGCTTTAGTCAAAATGTGTTTCATCTTTTGACAATCTAAAACGCTATCAAAAATTACATTTATAGTAAATAATTCGTCGTACAGGTTGTCATATCTACTAACAAACATTTCAGCTTTCTTGTTTTCTTTATTTTTTATATTACTCAAAAAATATTTTATTTTCTCTGAAAATTCAGATTCAATTTTGCTTAGTTAATTAGCTAAAAAATTGAAACTTGTATAAACTTCTTGACACAGGTAAGTATTAGTTTGGAGGCGTATAGATTGCTTTCTTATTTTAGAAAACTTCAAATGGTAAGCTAACGATATCAACAAATTAAAACTAAACAAAACAGCTGCAATTGATTTGTTTAGAAAATCTTTAGCGAACCTTGGATTTTGTTTGGCTCCTTGTAAGTTTATTTATAGGCTATATAAAGCAAATATTTGCCCAAAAACATATAGGTGTCCTGCTATTGAAGATTTAATGAAGAACAACAAACCGCATAAGCACACAAATGCATTTACTCTCAATATGTCTCGGTTATACTCTAAGCCATTAGAATTGTAATCAAATAGATCTTCAGTTGACTCAAGTGAGGAATGAAAGACATCCAAAATTGATAAATATTCTTGAAACTTGTGATTAATGGTGTTTATTGATAGGTTAACTTCTTTAGTTCTACCAGATAGCAAAGACAACCTGGTGATCAAATCATTAAGTATTTTGGTTTATTTGGAGAGTTTAGTTTCGTACATATTGCCGAATACATCCAAGATCTGTATTATAAAAAATGAAAACGCGGATAATTTGTATTTCATTATGGTTTTAGTTGGTAAAAGATGATGTGTAAAATTGTATATTTGCATAAACTAAAATTGTACATTCGAATAAAATAAGTTTGTACATTTGAATAAAATAAATTTGTACATTTGAATAAAATAAAATTTGTACATTCGAATAAAATAAAATTGAACATTCGAAAAAAATAAATTTATACATTTGAATAAAATAAGATTGAGAGGATCCATACTTGTATTCACCATTACAAGATAACCATCTGATTTTGTACTAACTACAATCTACTGTGGATTAGTTGCTGTTGAATGTATTTAAAATCTGCTTCACTTAAAGGTAATTACGTCATTGATGACGTCATCAATTTGTTATTTAATCATATTCTTTTATAAAAAAGACCTCTTTGGTTGTTAGTGAGTTTTTTCAATCTTCTTTCAAGTTATTCTAATCTTTAAGATTGCAATTCAAAAATTTTTATTGTACTAAATCCAAACATGACTTCATCTTCAAATCATTCTGATCTTCAAGCTTTCTACCAAATTGTTGCAGAGTTACATCAGTTCATTCTGATATCTTCCATTTCCTTTGGAAGATTTTAATATGATTTCTACTTCAAGTTATTCTAATCTTCAGAATTCTTCTTTCAAATTTACTGCTTCTGAATCTTTTATTATATTTTCATCAAAATATTTTCTTCTCATTTTCTAGAAAAATTCTGTTTAAAATTTTTACCTCTTTTTTAAGTTTAAGCAACTTCAAAGACGTCTTTATCTTCAGATCGTGTAATCTTTCATATCTTACTGATCTTAAAGTAATTTTAGTCACTAAAACCTGTTTAACATCTGATTTAAAATAAATGATCTTAAGACTTTATTTAAAAACAAAATTTTTCATCAAATCTTCCTGATATAATCTCTTCTTACTCATCAAAATTCCTGCCACATTTATCTCCTGCAAAATCTTTAAACAAAATCCAAACTTCTCTAATCTAATATCTTCTTACAGGATCAACAACAACCAATTAATCAATCCTTCTTCAAACCAAATCACAACATCCATCATTTCTCTCGACAACTCTTCCAACAATCTCCAATCACTTCAACATCTCAATCAAATCTTCCCGAACTTGTTGCGCTTCAATGCGTCCAACATCAACCTTACTTCGGTAGATTAGAACCATTTCAATGAAAAGTCCCTGGTCACCAGCTGTTTATAGTGATAAGCCAATGAGACCACAACCTGTCGGTCCACAAGCTCCATTAGTCCCCTATGGTGGAGTACCAACACCACAAGACAGTTATTATGACGATGAAGATGTTCTTAGTGACGGTCACAAGTACGATATTCCAATGTTGGAAGGACCAAGTTATCTTCCACAACAAACAGAAGTTGTCTACACTGACAATGATAAGAATCTTGGAGATCAACAACCAACAACATTAGATGTCGGAACAGTACCAACTGCTCCTGGACATCCACTTGTACCAGGATATCCAAGTCCATTCGGACCAACTGTCAGCGATAGTGGCAAGGCTATGCGACCACAACCTATCAACAATTTCTGTTTCTACTTGATCTTATCAACTCTCGACATATCTAGAAACATGATTGATGACGTCACACTGTCGCAAACCACGTGATTAACGCATCTTAACTTATCGTCCAATCACTTAACAAGATTTCAGTCATGTGATGAGCCTTGTAAGCTTCTAGCGATGACGTCACTTACAATCGATCCCAACTTGATCCAAGATGCTAATCCTTAGATCCAGGATCTCAATCTGTGTCCCTGTTTCAAGCAACTTTCTGCATCTGATAATCTCTTTAATTACATCATGATGTAGCCTTTTTGAAAGATAACTCGAAATTTTGTTGATACAATAAAACATCTAAGCACAAAACAGTTTTTTTGTAGTTAATTAAGATTTATAATTCTTTAAAACATTAAAGAGCAAATTGTATCGTAATAACAAACCATTAACTAACATCACAGTCTTCAATTTCAAAGTTTTTGGTCGTGAAGAAACTAACTAAGAATTAATTTGTTAAATTGAAAATTTAATATTTATAAAAAGATGTTCTAAATACAAAAAATTCTTAGAATTAAAGCTTTTTATAATAGAGTAAACAAAGTTGATTGATTTTACAAAGATATTTGTGGAATAATAAATCTATTAATGGAATATTGGTAAAAGGAACTATAAAGTTGGTTGAAGAAATAAAGTTATAAGTTTAAAATTTGTGGGCTGGAATCTGGCTAAAGATTATCTCAAGTTTTTAAAAGTTTCAAAACATTGAATGACTAAAATAATTACATAATAAAGTTAAAGAGTGAGTTAATGAATTTATGCTAAAGATAATATATCTAAATAGGTGTCTAACTTTAATAAATATATCCTTGGAATATATATTTTTATCTTTTTGTAATGTTTAGCTTTTTGAATTATTGTAAAATAAATTTAATTGTTAAAATTAATTATGTTTTGCAAAAATAATAAAGATAGAAAGTAACTAATTTGATGATTGCTGAAATTTTTTTTTATATTATAAATTTTTCTGGCTTGCCAAAATAAAAACAGTGTTTTAAATTACTTTCACAGAAACTATTATTTCAAATCTTATCATAAAACTGTTTAAAAATTTATTATCTGTAATACAAAAATTACTAACTTCAATATAAACTTACTTTCAAATTCAAATTTAACATATTTTTATATGTATCTATGCTTCTGCACTGTTGTTATGTTTTTTATAATACTTAAACATAAGAATTTTAAACTATTTCTTTGTTGTCATAATGTTTTGTTTTCGAGATAAGAGTTGTAAGTTTTTTTTATCTGCAATCATGCGTTAAGTAAAGGAAATAAACCTCTAGCACCATCACTGTTAAAAGGTTTCCAGAAAGATTTTTTATTTACTCTTTTAAAGAAATTCTTTTTCAGATGATGAACACTCTTTTGATTACTGCAAAGAAGTGAGATTTAAGTTCACATTTAATAAATTTAAAAAAATAATTATTTAAGAAACCCAACTGTACACAGAAACTGACAACTACTGAAGAATTTATTAAAACAGTAAATAGTTCATCGTTTAAGATTAAGAACTCTCTGTGGAGTTTTATAATGGTTTACTACTAATTATAAACTTTATCTTATCAAGGTGGTCCAAACATTTTCAGTCAATATTCGACGGTAAGCGCTCTGTAAGTGATAAAAATCTTCTCTGCATGCTACAACGCCAGATGATTTTGGAGCTTGATGACCCCTTTATCTATTAAAGAGATCACCAAAGCAATCAATCAGCTTAAATAGAGATAGAGCTTCTGATGTTGATGGAAAACCATAAGAGTTGTGAAAAAAGGTAGTGAGTAACTAAACAAAGCTCTAAGCTGCTTGTATTTTGCTAACTTATCGTATTTGCTCATAGAAAATCTGATAACAATTTCGTAAGCAAACTAAAAAAAAGACGTATTTTGATAATTGAAAACGTATTAAATATATATATATTTTATTGATCATGAAATTATTATTTAAAGACCAATTTCTTACTCTACTGGTTTATTATTATAACTTTGCATGCCTTAGTTCGTTTATCGTTACTTTTGTTGTTAGGCGCATTTTATAATAGAATAAAGCTCTTTTTAAAAGCTGTTATTATTCCACTATAATACATTCATACATCTCACCAAAGTCTTTGATGCTGTAATTAGAAAAGCCCTGGGAAGATAATCAAACTTCTTGGATGTCTACCTAAGTTTACTAACATGATTATGCGGCTCAACAATTAGTAAAAAAAGGAAATGTAAAATTTAGAAATGCTTTTTTCACACTGTTGTGAAAGAAACAGTTTAAAGAAAGATGTGTGCATACAACAACTCTCTTCTCAATATTCTTCAGTTTGATGTGAAATCATACATCTTTAAATCTCAATGAACAAGACACAATCCACTTTTGGTACTACCTTAATGACCTTACATTCAATTTGAGACTTCTAAGATGTAAATCTTACCTCACCATGATTTATAAACTTATGTTTGCTGATGATGCTACTCTAATGCCACACTAATTCGATACATAAAGAACATCTTGCTTCAAGAAGACTGCAAAACTGTTTACGACTCATTTATTATTTCACTTTTTCCTGTCGATCTATCTTACATATATTTTTCACTATTTAGTTATCTCTGCACTATCTTTGTACCTCAAAACATTCTTGATAAAAATAAACTTAACAATTTTGAAACTTTACATAATTTTTAATTTTATAAATTTGTTGTTATTATCTGATGCTTTAAACATAAAAATCTAATCTAAATAAATTAGATATAAAGAATTTGATAGACAGTAATTTTAAGAGGCAGAAACTTTTTTAAATCAAATTTATTACGATTAAATCACACATAAATGTTAATATTCGCCAACGACATCAACAGAATCAATTTGCGCATTCCGTAAATTAATTTTATAAAATATTTTCTGCTGATTCTTTTTAACCAGCTCCATAACAACGTATTCTATTTCTTTAAAAAGATGAACAGCAGTTACATCAGCTTCAGTATAAAACCACTTAGATACAGGAAGTTGACTAATATAATCAGCAAATGGTATGAAAGTTGATAAAAGTCTACTCATAGTATCAACAATCATAGATTTTTCGGCATCCTGTTCGCAAAACTTTGGTAGCTTGAATAAATTAACAAGACCATCAGAATAAACAGCTGCTACTATTTCACAATCAGAACTAATAGCAAGTGCAGTAATCGTTCCTCCAACTAAAGAACTCCTAAACTCATGAAAGAGTTTTCCTGTTGAAGCAAAAAATACTCGAATAACAGTTCCACGTTCAGAAGCAGTAGCAATCATATCACTGTTTGAATCGCCACAAATAGCCACCACTTTATGTTTATGGGCTTCAAGTACCATACGAATTTTCATATTTTTTAAATCAAATATTTCTACATGTCCACAGTCACAATGATATCCATAAGTCGCTAAGAGTTTCTGTTTTTCTAGAAAGCAAATAGTTCCACTTTTATCATGCTTTTGACTCAGATATTTCAAGGATTCATTCTTTGATCTCTCATACATTCTAAAATTATCTTTGGTAATCAATGTAATGAGAGTATCAGTCGCTGTTACTTTAATATATGGAAGATAATCATAAAGATTGAGAGGATCCATACTTGTATTTACCATTACAATATAACCATCTGATTCTGTACCAACTACAATCAACATGGACTTTTTTATGTCCGAATTTTCTCTATGACTCAGCAGCATTTTTGTGGCACTCCATTTAGTGAGAGTCTTAACCTGTTCTTCATCCTTCAAATTAGATTTTTCCTTCATATATAGATCAGTAACTGACTGGAGAGTGATTATTTGTACTTTGTCGAAATTCATTGGAGATATCATCATATCCACTCTATTTAAATCTTTTAATGTTTCCAAGGTAGCAACATACTTCTTGTTTTGCGACAAGAATTGAGAACTTTCTTTAACTAGAGACATTATTAACTTATATCAAATTTGTAAACCTAAAAAGTATTTAAAAAGTTATTTGACAAACAATTTTAATTTAATATTTAAATATATATAATATATAAGATTTTACTTGAAGTAAATTAAAAATATCTTCAAATTTAAGTATTAAAAGATTGCAGAGTAAAATATATCTTTAAAAATAGTTAATTTAAAAATATTGAAAATTAATAATATCTATAATACTTAAAATATTCACTAGAAATATCAGCTTAAATTTTGATGATAAATTTATAGGATAAATATCCATAAAAACTACATTTGATTCAATAAAATATTTCTATTTTAGTTACAAAAAATAATAAATTTACTCTTTACAATTACAAAGAAAAAATAAAATGTAGAACAATTTTAACAAAAATATAATTTGTAAAATAATTATAAACTAAAAAATAGTTTGATAAAAATAAAATTCACATAAATGATAAAAAAGTTTGTATAAATGTTTAAAAATTACAAAAACTAAAGAAAATTAAGACGAAAAAACGAATTACAAAACTTTTATTAATAATGAAACTAGAAATATATGACAAAATTGTTTTCAATTCAATAATATCACAATAAGTATTAATAAAACAATATTATTGATACTTTCATATCTACAATTAAATACAAATCTTGTACTTTGAAACATAACATTTTTTCAATGCATAGTTTTCCTTAAGAACAACTTTAGTAATAAATAATATTAAATGCAAAATTTAGTTTATAAGAAAATAAATTTTAACAAATTGCTTATTATTTTGGCTATCATCTAATGAATAAAAATTAGATTAAAATAAAAATCCCAAATATAATTATAGAAACTAAAAGATTAAAAATAAAAAAAAATGAATTAATCACTTCAAATTAATAATCTTAATATAATTATGAAATTATCTTTAAATAAAAAACTTACAAAAGTTTTCTGTTAAAAACACCGGCAAATAATTATGAAAAACTCAAATGTCAGGATACACAATGAACTAACAACACGCAATGCGCAGAAACCTATGCGGTAAATAATCTACGGTTCACACGTTCTGCGATAACAATAGAAAAATAGCTAGATAAGAAACTATAAGAGGTATGCTTTCAATAATCTTTTGGAATATTTAGTAAATTATATTTGTCAGATGGATGCAAATCACAAATTTCACAACTCTTACAGTAAACATAAAACATTGTGACTGCCGAAAGATAATGCAAAGTTCTTAGAGATCACAGCTTAACATTAATATAGAAAACAAGGAAAATACCAGGAACAACCGATACATCAGTAAACGGCCCATGAAATAGTAAATTATATGTTGCTAACAGATATTATCTAACATTTATCTAAGTCGTAATGAATGATGAAATGGCTTTTCTGGGTTCTTCTCTTGTTGGTCCACAATCTAGATCTTGTATGACTAGTAGTTTTTCCATTTTATCCAGTATAGTTTTCATTACGGTTTTTTGCAGTGAGTAAACGAGTTAAAACTGTTCCACGTGCTTCCCTATTGGTTCGTGTTTATTGTACAAGATTTCTCCTGCGGCAGATTGCAGGGGAGCTGTTAGACGTTTTGTGGGTTCAATTGACATCTAACACCATCATAAACGGATTTGGTGTCACCCATCGCTGCTACAGCTTCGATTTTGCACAGCCAAAACTCATAGACACATTTTCTTGCAGCTCTACAAATGCTTTTCTAGCTTTCAGCAAAATCTCAAAGTTGCTAGATTGTTATTGGTGCTTTATATGCGCTTGACGCTTGTTTTTTCGAAGCAGTCTTTGCTGTTATAAGTCTTCACTCCAAGAGCTTCCAGTGCGCTATTGTGCATCTTAACTTTCATTTTGAAGCAAGACAAGGAGATAGTAGTGTTGATGATGTTAATCTATCTATTAAAGTTAAGAATTCTACAATTTTCTCTGGAATGCACATGGCGATGGTGTTTAAGCGCGGCTTACGTTTTTGTTATAGACTTGTACTTTGTCTTACTTGAAAGATGCAATTTAAAGTATACTAGAGGTGATTATTTAGAAAGTTTTTCTTTTATTGAATATTATTTGTATTTTTACATTCTTGATTTTAGATTAACGAACACTAAAATCAGAATAAAACTCTGATGTACTCAATTACATGTCTTCTGTGCATCTTTGACAGTGAAGAACTTTATTTTCTAATTATTTAGCTCTTAGTTTGATCTTAATAATTTTTTCTATAGACAGGATTTCAAATAGTTTGTGTTTATAGTCGAACAAGCTAATAAATAAAAAAGCTAAAACTATTTACCTTTATTTAGTTTAGAAGACTTTTGCAGGATTTAATTCAGTGTTTCAGGTATTAAAAGTCAAATTTCAACTTTGTCAAATGAGCAAATAATGTTCTGCCCAAATAATTTTCTAGAAACAACATTACTGTTGAATAATCTATAAACTGATTTAAGAAAGTCTAAATCTGACTTGAAATCCTTATGTAATAATATTCTTATAAAAAATTATGAAATCATTTTTGCTTACTACTAATATTGACTTTAATTTAATTTGAAAAAGTAATATAGATTCATCCTTATAAAAAAATTATTTACTCAGAACTAGTTCAGTTGCTTTACAGCAAATTCACAAATCTTTCAAGATATACAAATTTAACATCGTTTGAAATAAATAACATTTAGACAATTATCTTAACAAGTAATGTATAATGCTGCCAGCTTCTTTTTTCACTTATTTTGATATTTTTTGTTAATTACCTTTATTTGCTTATGCTTCAATAGAGTTCTTTTTTCTACATTAACTATACTAAAGACTTTTACAATATCCTTCAGCAGTTTTTTACTGTCTTCTATAACAGCTGAGTAGTTTGTATTCTGAAACCATGCATTGAATAAAACCAATAAAATGAAAAAAAATAGTATTAACTTGAACTTTTGCAGAGCAAAAATTATCGACAAAATATTTCTCTATTAGTGGACCTTTGTTTTAATTTTTAATGTTTAGTTTTCTTTCTAAAAAGTATTTCATTTCTGCTAATTTACTTTATATTACTACAGTAATGTTCTTATGAATTTAATCAAACATTTTTTAATTATAAAGACAATAATAATAAGATAATATACAAGTTACAACAGTTAGCACTTTTATAAAGTATAAGGTTTTGATATATTTACAATTGTTGGTAAGTAACTACTGCAAGTAATATATTGTGGAAGATTTCGCTGGTTTAACAAGTATTAAAATAGTCAGATTCTCCTCGATAGACTTCGATGTATAACTTATATAGCTTCCTCCATAGTTGCTGATCTCGCTTCCAAATATTTTGTACATATGTTTCATCTAAAATCATTAATACACTTTTAGTAAACAATTGATAATAAGTAGAAACTATTTCAAAAATAATACTCATCAATTACCAATGTAATCGTGGTCGATGCAATGACAGATTTGACATCCACTGTAGGAGATGTAACAACATTTTTCTGATGATTTACAACTGACGCCATCATCATTATCACATTTAGGAAGTTTAAAATCACTATCTTCAGGACTAAAAATTTTGTTATATAAAATAAAATAGTTAAAATTTTGAAAAAAAGTTGTAAATTTACATTTTGTCTACAAACTCTTTTAAAAACACTTCCAACATATTAACTCTCCAACTAGAATAATCACAAGACCATGCTCGGCGACGTCCACATTTAGATGAATCATCATAAAATCTTGAACAAGTGAAGTCAACTGTTCTATCTTTAGTAAGAGGTGGACATTCTTAAAAACAGATTCGAATGAAATTAACTTGTGTTTAAACAATTAGATTGAAGGTAATACTTGAAGATGGTAAAGTATAAGTTGTTGTTTCAACCACAGTTGTTGGAGGCTGAGCTGTTGGTGGCTGAGTTGTTGGTGGCTGAGTTGTTGATAGCTGAGTTGTTGGTGACTCAGTTGTTGGTGGCTGAGTTGTTGGTGGCTGAGTTGTTGGTGCCTGAGTTGTTGGTGGCTGAGTTGTTGGTAGCTGAGTTGTTGGTAGCTGAGTTGTTGGTAGCTGAGTTGTTGGTGGCTGAGTTGTTGGTAGCTGAGTTGTTGGTAGCTGAGTTGTTGGTAGCTGAGTTGTTGGTAGCTGAGTTGTTGGTGGCTGAGTTGTTGGTAGCTGAGTTGTTGGTAGCTGAGTTGTTGGTAGCTGAGTTGTTGGTAGCTGAGTTGTTGGTGACTGAGTTATTGCTGGCTGAGTTGTTGGTAGCTGAGTTGTTGGTAGCTGAGTTGTTGGTAGCTGAGTTGTTGGCTGAGTTGTTGGTAGCTGAGTTGTTGGTGGCTGAGTTGTTGGTGGCTGAGTTGTTGGTGGCTGAGTTGTTGTTGGCTGAATTATTGAAATATTATTACAAAGATCTTCAGAACAAAGGCTTTGTGAGCAAATTTCAAATTCTTCATCTTCACAAAAGGACGGATTGCCGTAATAATAGTCGTCTATCACGACACAGGATGCTGTTGTGTATGTTGCTGCTATTGAGATAAAAAAATTACGTTTGATCAGCAAACTTCTACTCACTAAACTAAGTCCTAGAAATAAATATTAATATTCTAAAACGCTTTTTTAAAGTTATCAAATAGTAAACTTAGAGTTAAAGTTTGTTTATTTTAAAATTTTTGGATTGTATATTCTTTGTTCTTACCAGTAAAGTATTTATATGTTGTTAAGTAGCAAGATGTGGATTCAGGACAGTCGACTTCATTGTTTGCATATATAGATACTTCTTCTGTATATTCTGGTTTTTTAGCGTAATAGTCTACACATTTGATTCCATCTAAATTAAGAAATATTTACTTTGAATTTGTTATTAAATATTCAGAATGTATATTAATAAATATTGAAAAGACTTCTATTATCAGTATTATTATACTATTTGTTAGAAAATATGTTTGCAAGAGGTTCTCTTTTCAAGCATACTATTTTGCGTTTATTGTAAAGAAGAAATCAATTTTCAAACATTATTAAAAATAAATTTTTCGAACATTTTCACCTGCAGTATTCACATCATAAATCAAAACTGTTACCAAAGCTAATACAATAGACTTCATTTCTATTAAATCCTGCATAATCTTTTAAATGTTTAAGTTGTAGTCTTTCAAAATAAAGTTTAAAATCAAGTCCTACCAATAAGACTATCTAATATCGAAAGAAATTGAAAAAAAAGAAACTTTTTTTATCTAATTAGTAAGTTGTGGTTAGAACAGAAGCCTTGTATTTATTAGAAAGCACTCTTTATAAATTAATTTCACAAGTCTTATGAAAAATATTTTGTATTCATAACTTTCACAATTACTTCAAAGTATTTTAACTAATTTCAAAATTAAAATTCTAAAACAAAATATTAAACTGCTGCTTTTAGATGCATTTCTTATATGAAAATTTGAAAAAATTTACTGATCATTTTTACTTTAATACTTTTATGTTTTAAAGTTCCAAATACACGCAACCATTTTCTTCTACGCTTTAAGTTAGGTTTCATCTAGCATTGATAGTTCTACAAATAAAAGGTTTTAACACATGATCAGAATTTTTGGTTGTCTGCCTTTTTTTTATTCATTTCCTTGAGGTAGAACGCATGGCTGTAGATAAAAATTCACAACTTTTGTAGCAAATACAAAATACTTTGTAAATGGCTAAATATTTCAAACACGCTGTCAGATTTGTAGGTTTTTATGTTAGGTAACTTCTGATAAATATATCTTCTTAAACAACTGATTATATGGAGCTGGTCTTTAACTACAGCAAACTTGAATTAAATCTTTTTGATGAATTGATTTTACCGAACATAACTGAATTTGTATCACTGTAAATATTCATACTAGATTCATACTTTTAGCTACTTTCTTTTTACAACAATGATTAGACCATGCTTACTTTTTATAGTGAAAATACTTTTTTTCTTTTTTAATATTCTGCTTTGTAATAGTTAAACATTTTTGTCTAATTTTACAAAGAGTAGTAAGTACTACTGGAATTTTTTGGTTTCAAATATTTCAAGTAAATAAATATTTGATTTTTTTATTTTCTCAACAAACGCAAATTCTTTATAGTTATCTTAAACATAACAAAGTTGTAAGGTTTGATTGTTAAAATGTTATTTCAAACTCTACAAATGAAATTCTGTATAATTTATTTTACTTCTTAAGTTTCTAACTTTTTAAAGATATTATGTATTTTCTGATTCCGAGTAATTTTATAGTTTGAATTTGTTTTATCAAGTATGTAAAAGATATATTTAATTGTGTATCTTAGTCTGGGAAGAAATGAGACTTTAATCATTATGAAAAGGATGAGTAACAAAAACTTCGATTGCAACCAGAATTTCGCGATGAATAACAATGATGCAAAATTTCACTATTTATTCAAAAATGTTGATTATTTATTAATAATTATTCAATCAATTAATTTTAATTAGTTTTTTTTTATGTTGATACCAAAAATCACTTTATAAAAAAAGAAATTTAGACGAGTAGCATCGCTTGTAAACTTGCTATCATCAATCAATAAATAACCTTAGAAGTCTGATATCTCTGTACTAAATTGAACTATTTAACATATTAACAATTGGTTTTGTGCTCGAATAATTTCTATTCATCTGTGAAAGTTTAAACAAATGCTATTGATATCAAACTTTGAATAAAAAATATTAAAAGAATTTATAAAATGTGTTTTAAATTAGAATTATAATAATATTAAAAAAAGGAAAAACTTACAGTTTAGAAACGGCAATGTTGGTAATATTATAACCGTTCAACTTCTGCTTGAACAACGCGAGTGATTCTGACATGAAACTAAATATAATAAATATATTAAACTGTGTATTTTAATCTGGGAGGAAATGAGATTTTACTCCTTATAAAACAATGAAGAACAGAAACTTCGATTGTAACCAAAAATGTATTAACAATTGATTTTGTGCTTGAATAATATCTATTCATCCGTGAAAGGTTAAAACAAATGCTCTTAATATCAATTTTCAAAGAAAAATATTAAAAGAATTTATAAAATGTGTTTTGAAATTAGAATTATAATATTATTAAAAAAAGGAAAAATTCACAGTTTAGAAACGGCAATGTTGGTAATATTATAACCGTTCAACTTCTGCTTGAACAACGCGAGTGATTCTGACATGAAACTAAATATAATAAATATATTAAACTGTGTATTTTAATCTGGGAGGAAATGAGATTTTATTCCTTATAAAACAATGAAGAACAAAAACTTCGATTGTAACCAAAAATGTATTAACGATTGATTTTGTGCTCGAATAATATCTATTCATCCGTGAAAGGTTAAAACAAATGCTATTAATATCAATTTTCAAAGAAAAACATTAAAAGAATTTATAAAATGTGTTTTGAAATTATTCGACCATTAAATCGATTATTAAATATTATTTCGGGAAATTCCCTCTACTAGATTAAAACTCGATGTTCAGTTCATAAAATTTATTAAAGGTTTTTAAAATAAAACGTACCAGAGATAAGTTTTTACTTTGATTCAATTTAAGAATATTAATATTTCTATCATATATAAGTATACATAATTAGTATAACTTTAATAAGTGATTTATTTTCGGTTAAAAACTTCAAAGGTTAAGGATATAAAGTTTTGAAATTATTAACTTTTTGTTGACAAATTTTAAACTTATTAAGCTCAAATAAATAAATTCATAAAATAAAATTCGTGGTTTTAACCATAAATGTCAATAAAATATCAATATAAAGTTTTTACAGTTTAAATCACAAAGAATGGTACAAATTGTACCATTTAAGGAAAGTTCAATCTTTTTCATCTGAGTCTATCATGTAGCTCAGAATACTATAAACCAGTTTCTTTCTTCTAGACTCTTCTAAACTCGTTGTAGTTGTTCCAAGTTTTGTTTCCATTAATGTTATCAACAATTTTTCAACTTAATATGATTTTGTAATCTTTTTATACTAGTTTGTAACAACTTATAACTTTTGATACATTTACTACATCTAAACCTTCAGTAATAATTATTTTTCTTTTCAAAATGATGCCATATAACTACACCAAGATTATTTTCATTAAACAATTGTCAACGAGTCTTTACTTTGCATCAGCATAGAATTAATCCCTTTTGTTATTAAAGCTCAAGCCTTTTTTTGGTTTGGTTCTATTTCTTTGGGAGCATTTCAAACTAAAAAGAATTTATATTCATAAATTTTTATTCGTTTAAAACCTTTAATGACACGCTGGTAACAGTGAAAATCTGTTTTAAGTAAAGTTGTTTCAGTTGTTTTTTTTATATTTTGTGAATTAAGAAATAATATAAATATTAGCAACTTTACTATCAACTCATAAACAAAATTTTGTACCATACAATTAGATGAAATCATTTACAATAAATCTTTAAACATCATTCTTACAACTAAATTTATTTAACATTTTGAAGAAAAAAAACCTTTAGAAATAGACATTAAACGGTAACTTTGAAAATACTATTTAAATGAAAGAGAATAAATATATAAATATTTCAATCTTCATTTTAGAAAGCTAATTCAGAATAGTTCAGAATTTCAAAGTAATATCATAAGTCATTATCAAATTACAAATTATAATTAAGTAAGATATTCAATTTAAATGATAAATTAGATTTATAAAACAGCAAAGACATTCATATTCATAGATTAATAATGATCGAAGGTTCCTACTAAAGCAATTTAATACTTTTGAAAATCTTGAAAGAAATCGTCAAAATGAATTCTTTTTCTAGAAAAAATTCAAAATAGTTTTTAAATATTAATTTCTTTACAGTTTTTTCAATTAAAGACATTGATAAAAAACTTGCTGAAAAATAAATTCTTGCCAATTACATAAAAACACAATTGTTAACGAGTCTTTGCTTTGCATCAGCATAGAGTTAATCCCTTTTGTTATTAAAGCTCTAGACTTATTTGGTTTAGTTCTATTTCTTTGGGAGTATTTTAAAGTTAAAAGAATTTATATTCATTTATTTTTATTCGTTTGAAACCTTTAATGACATGCTGGTAACAGTGAAAATCTGTTTTAAGTAAAGTTTTTTCAGTTGTTTTTTTTATATTTTGTGAATTAAGAAATAATATAAATATTAGCAACTTTACTATCAACTCATAAACAAAATTTTGTACCATACAATTAGATGAAATCATTTACAATAAATCTTTAAACATCATTCTTACAACTAAATTTATTTAACATTTTGAAGAAAAAAAACCTTTAGAAATAGACATTAAACGGTAACTTTGAAAATACTATTTAAATGAAAGTGAATAAATATATAAATAATTTCAATCTTCATTTTAGAAAGCTAATTCAGAATAGTTCAGAATTTCAAAGTAATATCATAAGTCATTATCAAATTATAAATTATAATTAAGTAAGATATTCAATTTAAATGATAAATTAGATTTATAAAACAGCAAAGACATTCATATTCATAGATTAATAATGATCGAAGGTTCCTACTAAAGCAATTTAATACTTTTGAAAATCTTGAAAGAAATCGTCAAAATGAATTCTTTTTCTAGAAAAAATTCAAAATAGTTTTTAAATATTAATTTCTTTACAGTTTTTTCAATTAAAGACATTGATAAAAAACTTGCTGAAAAATAAATTCTTGCCAATTACATAAAAACACAATTGTTAACGAGTCTTTGCTTTGCATCAGCATAGAGTTAATCCCTTTTGTTATTAAAGCTCTAGACTTATTTGGTTTAGTTCTATTTCTTTGGGAGTATTTTAAAGTTAAAAGAATTTATATTCATTTATTTTTATTCGTTTGAAACCTTTAATGACATGCTGGTAACAGTGAAAATCTGTTTTAAGTAAAGTTTGTTTTCAATTGTGTTTTGATATGTTTTGCGATATTGAGAAATAATATAAATATTAGCAACTTTAGTATCAAATCATAACAATATTTTGTACCATATAATTAGATGAAACCATTTACAATAAATATTTAAACATCATTCTTACAACTAAATTTTTTAAACATTTTTAAAACTTTTAGAAATAGACATTAAACGGTAACTCGGAAAATACTATTTAAATGAAAGAGAATAAATATTTAACTATCTTTTTAATCTTCATTTTAGAGAGCTAATTGAAAATAAATCAGAATTTCAAAGTAATATCACAAGTCATTATCAAATTATAAGTTATAATTAAGTAAGATATTCAATTTAAATGATAAATTAGATTTATAAAACAGCAAAGACATTCATATTCATAGATTAATAATGATCGAAGGTTCCTACTAAAGTAATTTAGTACTTTTGAAAATCTTGAAAGAAACCGTCAAAATGAATTCTTTTTCTAGAAAAATTCAAAATAGGTTTTAAATATTAATTTCTTTACAATTTTTTCAATTAAAGACATTGATAAAAACTTGCTGAAAAATAAATTCTTGCCAATTACATAAAAACACAAAAGTTTTTATTTTTAAAATAATTACTTAAAAATATGTTTTTGGTATTTTAGATACAGAAAATTTCTTTAAAGTGCTCTAAAGCTAATTAATTAATTTGTTCTGTTCAATACAATTATAAAATATGTGATAAATCTATTAAATGATTATCTTTACATGTTTTGTTGCTGTGGCTTCACTAGTTCTTATTCTAAATTGAATAAAATGTTTTTATAATATAAATTATAACGAAGAAAATTTATTAATAAGTTACTAAATTTGAGACAAATTTAGGTTATTTTTAAAAATCTTATCATCGTTGTTAATGGTTTTGTCTTCCACAATTTTTGAAAAATCTTCAATTTCTTCTGTGTCTACCTTAATTTGTTTTGTAATGGAATTTCTACCATTTTAAAACTTCTTCCATTTTCTTTTAAATTCATTTCTTCTTTAACTTTATTTTTAGCAACGAAACCATTTTAGTGTCTATCATACTTCAATATTTTAATAATGTAATCACTAACCTCTATGTTATCGTAGATGACAATAAACGTACGGGCAATACAAACCATTCCAAGAGTAACAAAATTTGAAATCACAATATTCTTTTAGCAAGCTAAAGCTTTCATTATACTCAAAGATGTTTATTAGTATCACTAAATTTTTATGTATTAACAAAAAGTATTTTTTTTATTACTGGTTTTGATCTATCATAGCTTCTATAAAGTTAAACTACTAGGATTACATTCTAAAAATGTTCCTTCAAACTATTTATGAGGTTTTTTCGTATAAAATTAATGTTTATTCTGACTGTACTTGATTAATTTTATAATTTTCAATTCACTCAAAAGTCACTATAAGCAGTTAGTAAGAATTTAATATTTAAAACTATTCATACATCAAAATATTTCCAAAAATGAAAACGCCCATTTTAGTCTAAGTTTTTTTAAACTTTTGTTTACATTATTTTTAAAATCATAAACAAGTTGAAATTTTGTTGAATTTTTTTCGTTATTTAGTTATTAACAAATGTTATAAAATTTGTTTTAAAAGCTTTATTGAAATAAAATTCGTCAAATAAAATTTATTTTTCGTATTAAATAGTATATCTTAACCAAAAAACGTTTGTAATAGTTAACATGTTATTAAAATTATTAAAAATATTTTTGGAATAAATATCTAATAATCTATTTTAAAATATATTTTAGTAATTTAACATTTAAGTTTTCGAAATAAATTATTAACTTAATCATTGTGCCTTAATTACCGAATTTTAAAAATGTTTAAAGTAAATTTAATTGATTAAAATATTTTATTTTTATTTATTAAATTTTTTGTTGCTTATTTAACTTGTTATATGATTAATTATTTTAAATAAATATCAAATTTTTTCTTAATTTTTTTTTCTACTTTTTGGTTTTTGTTGAAACAGTTCTTTCATTTACAGGTCTATTGAGAAATTTGTTTATTAATATTTGTATATAAACTTTTTAACAACAACTTTAAATCAAATATTACTTTGAAATAGTTTATCATTTCAATAAATTGATTTTGGAAATAATTTATGTCTAATGAGTTATATTTTAAACTGTTTTTGTGATTTTATCTCTATTTATTTGTTTTATACTTAACAATTGTTTATATTTAAAAATAATTTTTAAAAAATAATTTTTTTTTGTAGTTTATACAAAATAAATATTATTAAATGTATATTTGTATCAATGTATCATTGATAATTTAGTCATTTTTAATTTATATTTATACCAAAAATTTTATCATTTCAAATATTAAAAGTAATTATATAAACATTTATGTTTACTAATTTTTCTATTTCTTTTTTAAAATCTATACTTTTAACTTTAGAATATAGAATGATATAAGATTATATTTTGGTAATAATTGTCTAGAAAAAGTTTGCAAATTAATTTATTTATTTTCATTGGACCAATTTTGTTTTATTTATTGTTTAGTTTTTTCATTTCGTGGCTTTAAAAATAAGAGATCAAAGCCTTGTTTATATTCCAAATATATTTGCTTATAACCATTCATAAAAAACTAAAAACTATTATTTAAGTTTTATTTCTACAATAACCATTTTATTAATTTATTTTTAGTGTATATACGTTTGGGGCATTTAGATAAATTGAAGACAAAAAGAAAGTTAATGGATTATGTCACAAATTATTGCTGATAATGTTGATATAGCTTGTTACTATGCAACCAAACATTCATGGAGAAGAAAGTAATTATTTGTTTATATCAGTTTATAAGACTTTATTGTTTATGGTGTAAAACTTAACATCATGATTAAAGAGGTCATTATTTACAATTTTATAGACTATTTATATGTATACAAAATAGTTATTTTGTTAATACTTTTGTAAATATCTGTTAAATATATATCCATGCCTCTGCAGTGTTCCTATTTTTTACCTTATTGATGTTAAACTATGGTACTTGTGACCTTTCATTATAGTCATATGGTTCTGTGATTACCTTAAAAACTAATTTGTTTTGTTATCTGTAGTCATGTGTTAATGTTAAGTAAATAAAAAAATTTCAGATTTTATAATATATTTTGTTTTTAGATATAAAAGGTCATTTGCAGTTGGAACAAAAGCTGTTACTACATATAACCCAAGCTCATAAGAAATAACTAACCAAGTACCTTCAGTTTTCTGATATTTATTTGTTTATTTGATTTATATAAACATATTTACATAACTTTTTAAATATAGTATCAATGTATAAATACAACTATAAAAGAAGTTTTATAAAAATTCTTTTTAATTCGATTAATTCATTTTAAAATGTTGGAATGTATAACTTTTTAAATGTAGTTTTAGTTGAATTTTCAAATTGTAATTTAGATTTATTGTAATAATATTTAGTTAATGCATTTAAACAAATAAAAATTAAGTAATGAATAGATCAACCTTCGTTAACATATTGTTTAATTTGGGTTTATTTTAATGACTTTTTAAATTTCATTTTTTAGTGGTCCTATAATTACTTTACTGGCATCTTATCTGATAGTAAACCAAAAAATAATAAGTTTATAATATCCTTGCGTAAAACTGGTAAGAAGAACGTAACCATGAGATTTTCATGTGAATACAGGGAGAATGTGATCACTGAGACACTAGTAAGTACATTTTCATCCTAAATTCATCTTAAATGTACAAATGTGGAACCTAAAAATAGTACTTTTTGCTGACAGCGATTTTGTAAACACAACTTTTCGAAATCTTTTGAAGCAATTGAACCAGCTCACAATTGAATTTAATAATTAACTTCTAAACCTGCAGCTTTTGCTTTATCATCATAAAATTTCAACTCATCGTTTTTATTACAGAGACATTGTAAAACCACTTCAGATTCTTATCATAAAATAAAAAGATTTAATTCACGAAAGTATCATTGGAGTAAAAATCATGTCCCGATTGTTCTAGAGGTATTTATTATCAGTTTTGATTGGATAAAGACATTTCTGTTGTAGGTTGCAGCCGCATCTATTCGCCAAATACACCCATCATCAAATAAAGTCTTGTCTACTTATGATCATATGAATATACAGCTTTTTTCTAAGGTGAAAACATATTTCAGCTTGATTAAAACTATCTCAACTTGATAACATTTGTATTTATAAGTCAACAAAGTATTTTAGTGGTTGAAGATGCTGAAGACTCATTTGTTTCTAGCACCTTGACTTGTAAAAACTCCTCGACCACCAACACCAAGTCAATAACAACTTGTCTTACAAACAAATCTTGTGCTTGGTGGTTGAAGGTGCTGAAGACTCACTTGCTTCTAGCACCTTGACTTGTAAAAACTCCTCGACCACCAACACCAAGTCAATAACAACTTGTCTTACAAACAAATCTTGTGCTTGATGGTTGAAGGTGGTGAAGATTCACTTGCTTCTAGCACCTTGACTTGTAAAAACTCCTCGACCACCAACACCAAGTCAATAACAACTTGTCTAACAAACAAATCTTGTGCTTGGTGATTGAAGACGCTGAAGACTCATTTGCTTTTAGCACCTTGACTTGTAAAAACTCCTCGGCCACCAACACCAAGTCAATAATAACTTGTCTTACAAACAAATCTTGTGCTTGATGGTTGAAGGTGGTGAAGATTCACTTGCTTCTAGCACCTTGACTTGTAAAAACTCCTCGGCCACCAACACCAAGTCAATAATAAATTGTCTTACAAACAAATCTTGTATTTGGTGGTTGAAGGTGCTTTTTGTGTTTCTGCTGTTCAAAGTTGATTTTTGTAAATTGAAGTAAAATAAATCTTTTTGTGTTTAGAGAACGCAGGGAGCGAGAAGTTGCCCTGAATCAGTTGAAAGCTCTCGCTGAAGAGAAGAAAGCTCAAGCTGAAAGAGTCGAACGCAGGGTTAGAAATTTACTACTTTTCTGTTTCTATTCATAAAATATTTTCTAGCTTCAAAGAGCACAAGCTCAAGCACAAGAGACGCTTGGAGATCCATCTAAACATCAAATGACTGAAGAAGATAAAGAGAAGAAGATTTCATCTTATGAAGAAGCGTTTTTGTGTATTAAGGAAGCGACTGGAGTCTCAGGGATTCAGGTTTTATTTCATGAGAGTTGAATTAAAACTCACAGATTTTATTTTAGGAGGTTGTAGCGAGATTCCGTTCTCAAGGAGAGATACAAAAGCATCTTGAAGAGCTAAAAAAGGAAAATATTACGCATGTGTCCTTAATCTTTTATTTTCTTCTGAAGAGAAGTTATTGAAACTTCTAGAAGATCTGCACGGCACTGAACTACCCTCAATTCTACGTCAAATGGAGATAATGAGGTTCGAATTTAACTTTTGAAAAACTTTTATTTTCAAACTTTTTTTCAGTTTCAAAGTTCGATTGAAACGAAACTTCCTTCCTACAACACCAGAATTGTTTTACCAACAACAACTAAAATTGATACATTCGAAGGTTTGCTGAACAAACTCCCCAACAAATTTATAATAGTTGAATATCCTCAGATGAGGAAGATAGTGATGAAGATGACACAGAGGCTCCTATATGAGCTGATCTAAAGCGAAGAGCGCAGCAATTAATTGACGCTAAAATGAAAAAAGGCCGAAATCGTCCACGAAGAAAGAAATGATTTATCTTTTTGTCTAATATATTTTCGCGCATTTATCTTAACAACTTAATTATATGTTAGAGTAAATAGTATCTGAGCTTTTTTGCTTTTTTAAAGTTTCTTCTTTCTGCCACGCTTAATCACTATCAACGAGCAATTTAAAAACCTCTAAAACCGATTTTCATTACTATTTAAAATAATCTTATATTCTTATTTTGTAGATAAAGAAGATGTTAAAAAGTTCTAGTTAGATCTAAATCTTGATTTTTTAAATAAATTCTTTATCATGTTTTTATCATTTGACGAAAATTAATTTTTGAAAATAAAAATGTGACCCAAAAAAGAGTCTTTTAAAGTTAATGTCTTTAAATATTAAATCTTCGATATGCTGCTACACTTACCAATAGTTTTTCAGGGTCGATATCTGATTACAATCAATTTAAAACTTTTAAACTTGAAAGTTTTGTTCTTATTTAATTGATTTTTAGATTTTAACATTCTAACTTATTCTTCAATAATTTCTTTTTAGTTTTATTACTTTAATTTATAATTCAGTTTAATTTTTTAAATTATTTTAATAACAAAATATTTTATTACATTATTTTTTTAACTAAGAAATGTTGAATAATCAAATTATTCAAATTCTGCTTGAAATTTATATATTATCGAAATAATACTCAAAATTAACGTCAAATTGAAAAGTCGAACATTTACTAATAATCAAAAAAGGTAAAAGATGGGAAATATTTGATAACAGTAAAGATTTGGTTAAGATGCGTAGTTTTCTGGGTGATATCAAACAATGAAATTAGGTTACAAGTAAAAAAGAAGTCAGAAAAGTTCTAAATTTAATTAAGCATCAAAACTTTTACGTAGTATGTGCGCTGTTCCCAATTTGAATTTCAGCTCCTTGATATTTTCAAAGTATTTTTTAGTGAACTTTTCAAAATCTTTTGATGTTATTCCTAATGCACCAATTACAACTGGAAGTATTTAGTATTCACTTTCCATCTTCGGATCTTAATTACTATGTTTTTGGATTTTTCAAATTCCTTGAAACTTTCATTTGTGTTGCTTGGTACTGCGACGTCTATTAGTAAACACGTTATGTTGGTTTTAATCCTTTGGTAATATTATCTGGTCTGCTGGCTCTAATTTATCGATCTCTATTGATGCTAAAGTTTCAGAATGTAATTAGAAATTTAAAAGTCTTGTAAGAGTAAATAAAGTATTGATAAATGATCAGAAGTAAATTAATTTCAATAAATTTTCAAAATCCTTTTTTCACGACTAATTAAACTGTAAACCACTAAATATTTCTAGTATAAACTTATCTTTCAATTTTCAATCTGAAAACAAATAAAACTGAAAAATCTATTTTTTTGGGTTTTTAAAAAGTTATTTTCTTAAACAAATTCAGCTGTTAAATTTACAATCCGAACAAAAGTATTCAAAGTTCACTTGAAAGAAATTTATTTAATTATTACAATTTAATTCATATTCATTTATTCAATTCATTTAATTCCAAAATCATATTTAAATAAATGACAAAAGCTAAAAGATCTCTTTAATATATAAACAAACAAATTTATTTTCTTTAAGCTGAGTTACATCAACTACAGAAAAACTTGTCTTTACAAACCAACTCTGCTCCTAGAGACTTTGATAGAATGGTTGACGCTTGTTTATAAAACGTAGTCTTAGATGTTTAATAATATAAACTATCACATTTTTATCAAACTCTTGCTGTTTGTATTTACTTACTAGTGTTTATAATTTTGAAAATCGAAAAGTTATTAATAAAATTATCAGCAACCGTTTTCAAACAAACTTTTATCTACTACTCATATAGATGCTTCACTGTGCGTGACCGGTTTATGCTAATTTATTTTTACTAAAAGTATTTCAAGAGAGCCTAGAGACTGATTATGAAAAGTTTGAGAACCAGCGATCTTAAGATTAGAGATAAGCTCTTCAACTAACTGTTTGTAAATTCATTGTTAGTTTTGTCTTTACCAATTATTATTATTATGGAAAAATTGTAGCTGATCACGTTAGGCTATTTAATCAAATACTTTTACAAAAGTGTTTTTGAGTTTTGGTTAATGAGTTGTTTAAAATGATTTGATAATAATGAAAGATGAAAGAAATATTCAATTAATCAAGATAACTAATTCTTTTAATGTTAATAACGAGCTAACTTGAATTATTTTGACAACGATATTAGCATCTATGACGTAATAACCAATATTTCATAACTCGCTTGTAAAAAAGTTTTTCTTTTAATTGTCTACTTTATTGAGGTTTGTCCATCGCTCTTATAAAACTTAACTAAATTAAGTAAATAAGTAAATCTTTCAAAGTTTTTAATTATATTTGAGAATTATGAAATAATATTGATTAAAATCATTGCTTTAGATAGTTACTGAATAAGTTAATTTTGATTTATACTTTATATCAATTTTAAAGTAGAAATTATGCAATTATTCTATTTAATTTTTAATGTTTAGGTTAGATATTTTGAGATCGCAAACAAAGTTGTTAGTAATCTCAAATTGTTTTTTTGAATACTTTCAAATGTTATTGAGCAGTTTTAGTTTGTTGTTATTTTAAAATATGCGACAATACAAGGATATAATTAATAGCTTTCATCGCTAACTAAGTTAATTTTAAAAGTTTATAATTAAAAAGTAGTTGTTAACATTAATTTTTTTGTCTTGCTATTTAAAAATATCTTTTCATCAGATAGAATTATTTATTTTTCGAGATGGATAAGCAACTAGACTTCCTTAGTAAGTATTTTTCAATCTAACATTTTCTTTTTAAACCTTGTAATAAAGTTATACAAATAACATTAACACTTTGTAGTTCATGAGTAAATGTTATTCTTATGATTTCAGATCATACTATGGAAGTTCACTTATATGAAGTGAATCACCTACATTTAAACGAAATCTTTTTTCAACTGGTAACTCAATAAACTTGTTAACTTTATTAATACCACTTTTAAATAACTATTTTATAGTGTATAACAAGCTTGCTTTGTTTAAATTAACTAATTTTTTATATTTCAGCCAAAATTAGTATTGTTTGAAATATCATTGTTTGGTAAGTTTACTTTTGTTTTAAATGATTAGATTTTAACTTAAATGTCTTAATGCAACTGATAATAAGTTTTTAAAACTACATTTTTATTTAAAGGTAATTTTGAACAAACGAAATTTAAAGGTTAGAGAATTAATTAATTGATTGTAACCTCATATATTAACATATAAAAAATTTTAGGTACAATTCAACAAAATGTTTTTAACCTGCAACAGTGGAAATGTTTGTTGGTAAAATGATTTATTTCAATTATTATGTTAAAAACACCTAATAATATATCAAGTATTTACTTTTTCAAGCTTATTTAATTATATTTGATTCAATAAACCCTTGCAGAATTTCTTTTTTAATTTAAAGATTCTGTTAATAAGTAAAAATAACTTATGATTTTATTTTTAGTTGGAATACATGAAGCACCTAAGTAAGTGTAACAGACAAAATGTTTGTTCTAAAAATAATAAATTTAATCTGATTTTTCTGAAACTTGTTACTTTATGGTCATATTTTTGTTTATGTTTTCAATTAAATTGTAGAATTTTAAGTCTTAATACAAAATTAAAAATATTTTCAGCTGTTAACAAAGTTGTTGTTGGGGATATTGTTGAAAATGCTATAGACTTCAATACAGTGAGTTAAATAAACATTTTCCTTATTGATAGCACTTGCTTGTCTTTTGTAGTAGTTTTAAGACTGATTGGCAAATATAATTTCAGTATTTTATCAGAAAGTATTTGATTCATCCTTATTCATACTTAATGCAAATTAATAAATGATAACAGTTGACTGAATAAGTTATTAAAGTTTTTGTTTAACTCTATTTCTTATAGGTAACCTCATCAGTTGTTGAAGTTATTGAAGAAGAAAACGAAATGGTAAATTTTAACCGTTGATATAAAATATGTACATTATAAAACTATTTGTTTATTTTTTTAACTATATAAAAGATTAATTATTCATCTTTGCTAAATCAATAATGGTCATATTGAAATTAAATCAGCTTAAAATCAAATATTTGTTGAGCTTTCAATACTTTTAAAACAAAATAATTTAAGTAGAAGTAAAATATGTAAACTGGGAAATATTTTTCAGTTGACTGATTTGGAAGATGGTGGTGATGATTTGAAACCTTCCAGCGTGAGTTTTTGTTTCTTCTAGATTCAGTTTGTCCGTGATTCTAATTTAAAAGTCTTTATCCGTTTGTTAAATTGATTGTATTAATGTTTGTGAAACAAATTTAACTTCTTTTGCTGCTTCACTTGCATTTGTATAATTTGAGTATCATTCGCTTTTATTTTATAAAATACTAATTATTCGAGCTTTTCAAAGACTAAACAATTATAACAATTATACAGAGACACAAAATATAAAACTCAAATAAAATATATCACAGTTATACAAAAAATCAGTTTTCTTTCTAGCTATGATGTGTTAACAAGAAACATATTTAAAGTTCTGCTTACTTTAAATTAAGGTTCAATGTCAGTCTTTTATTTAAGGTGGTTTTCCGATTTTAGCATTAGTTTAAATTGTTTAAACTATTAGTTTTAAAGTTATGTTTAAGCTACTAAACAAATTTGACACTGAAGGTTGTAGTTTAAAGTCAACAAGATTGTAATCAAATTAATTATTTTACAAAACAAAATTGTAATTTATTATTTTGATAAATGATAAAACTTGAAAATACTTTAATTAAACCACTAACTTATTCCAAAAAAGTAGTAAAATATATTTGAGTAGTTTAAAAATGGTTGTCAATACATATTTTCTTTAGTTATTAGAGTTACTCAAGGAATGTGACAGTGACATCTCTTCAATCTCCTCATGGGTTAGTTTCTGTGATTAATTTATCATCACCCATTTTGTTTATTAAATCTTATATATACTTTTTGTTTTTAAGAACTTTTTTCAAGTTATGATAACTGAATTAAATACTTGGTTTTTATACAATGATATCAAACCTTTTTTGCTACTTTCAAAAGATAAAACATAAAATTGTATTTTTTAGGAAACCGATTGCTCAGAAACCAAAAATAATTTGGTGAATCCAGTTTTGGTAAGTATTAATTTGATCGTAAACCTAATTTATTTTGTTTTAAATATAAATTTGCCTTATTAAAACTTACTGAAAATATTTATTTATGATTTTAGATTGAAAACAATGAAATGAAAAGCAAAGTCACTTCGATAATTTCAGAACCTAATACAGTTAGTGAAAAATTACCATTTCTATTTGTTTCTTTGATCTAAAAACTAAAATATTGTAAATTTTAATGTTAAACAAGTTATTGAAATAATTATTACAGATCTAAATACAAGTTACTGATTTAATTTTTCATTAAGTTTATTGATAATATAGAAGATAATCTTATAGAAGCTGATTTGATTGCTTTCAGACAAAGAGTAAACCATTACAGCTTCTTTTCAAGAACTTACTAAATTGTCATTATCATACTACAGATTATTTAATATTTAATTCATTAATAGTTTAGAAATAAAAAATTTATGATTTAACTTCAATTCATTTTTAATTTAATCAAACTAATTTTCATTTTTATTAACAGTTTTGATATAAAATAGAATATAATTTAAAATTTAATTGCTTGTACCTATGTTGCTTTTTTTTTTATATTTGTACTATATTAAAATAAAAACATATTAATTTTTCTTTCATTGTTTTCAGGAACAAAGCATAGGTGATAATAGCAATATTCAAAATGTTGAAAGCAAACCAGTTAGTTGTGATTTAATATTGATATTACAATGGTTTTACTTCACAGGTTTTTTTTTTGATTTAAAGATAAATTCTCTGTAAAATTACTGAACAAAATTAAAGTAATAAATTTGTTATAACTACTTTAGAAATCGTTTAAAAATTACGTTTTCAACATAAAATTAATATTATTTTTGCTCTCAACTTTATTTAAATTTCAATCATTTTTTTCAGGATCAAAATATCCCATATGAAGAACCTAAGAATATAAATGTTGAAAGCAAACCGGTAAGTTTGGTTATTTGGATTTTGTTTATCAGATATAAATGTGTAACTTTTGAGAAATTATTGATAACAAGTTAATGTTTATATAAAAATGAGTCTTCTCAATTATAAATTTAAGTTGTTCAATGCAGGAAACAGCTTTCGAGATTTTCAAGAGAAATTTTTTGAGAATAAGAGCTGTAAGTAAAAACTTATACGTGATTTTGAATATAACGTAAAAAATTTAAAACAATTATTTTCTATCTCTCCATAAACTTTTAAAATCTCTGAATTTCATTTTAATGAATTTAAATTCTTTTTTATAGTCATGAATTACGTTAAATAAAGTAAATTAATTATTTTACATAGACAAAATTAAATCTTATAACTTGAAAAATGATAAACTTGAAAATACCTTATTCAAACCATTAACTTATTACAGAAAATTAGTAAAGTAAATTTGAACAATTTTCATATAGTTTTTAACAAATGTTTTCTTTAGGAACAAAAAGCTAAAAAGGAAAGTCAAAGTGACAGGAGTTCAATCTCCTCATTGGTTAGTTTCTGTGATTAATTTATCATCAGTCATTTTGTTTATAAATTCTGATGTATAGTTTTTGCTAGTCATAACTTTGGTTCAAGTTATATAAATTTAATTAAATAATTGTTGTTTTCATGAAACGATCAAATATTTTTTTCTTTTTGCTAATTTATAAGAAAAATAACTCTAAAAAAATATGTGTAAGTTAACACTAATACCTGATGTTAAATAGAACATAAAAATGTAAAGCAATTAATTTCTAGCTCTCAATAAAACTTATTACCTCTGAATTTTGTTTTAATAAATTTAAAATCATTTTTTTAGTCATGAATTATGTTAAATAAAATCAAATTAACTACTTTACAAAAACAAAATTAAATCTTATAACTTGAAAAATGATAAAACATAAAAATACTTTATTGAAACAACTAACTTATTACAGAAAATTAGTAAAATAAATTTGAATAATTTTCATATAGTTTTTAATAAATATTTTCTTTAGGAATCAAATGCTAGCAAGAAAAGTCAAAGTGACATCTGGTCAATCTCCTCATTGGTTAGTTTCTGTGATTAATTTATTATCAGTCATTTTGTTTATAAATTCTTAAAAAGGGTTTTTTTTAGTTATAACTATATTTCAGGTTAAATAAATTTAATTAGATAATAGTTGTTTCCATGAAAACATCAAATAAGTTGTTTTTGTTACTTTCAAATAATAAAAGATAAACTTGTCTTTTTTAGAAAACCGATAGCGAAGAAACCAGCAATAATTTGGTGAATCCAGGTTTGGTAAGTACTAATTTGATCCTAAACCTAATTTCTTTTATTTAAAATATAAAATTGCCTTAGTAAAACTTACTGAAAATATTTATTTATGATTTTAGATTGAAAACGATAAAATGAGAAGCAAAGTCACTTCGATAATTTCAGAACCGGATACAGTTAGTGAAAACTGATTATTTCTTTTTGTTCTTTTGACCAAAACCAAGATTATTGTAAATTTTAATAATAAAACTAATTTAGAGTTAGCTATTAAGGATATAAATACAAGTTACTGATGTAATTTTTCATTAAATTTATTTATAATATAGAAGATAATCTTATAGAAACTGGTTTAATAGCTTTTAGACAAAGAGTAAAACCATTTTAGTTTCGTTTCAAAAACTTACTAGATTGTCATTATCATACAATAGAATATTAAATTTTTCATTCAATTAAAAGTTTAGAAATAATTTATTGATTTTAAACTTTTTGATTTAGCTTCAGTTTGTTGTTAAATTAATCAAGCTAATTTTCATTTTCCTTTAAAGTTTTGACATAAAAGAAAACATAACGTAATAATTATTTGTTTGTAATTCTGTTACCGTATATTTGCTGTTTGTACTATATTAAAATTATAACTGATTAATTATTATTTTATTTTTTTCAGAAACATGGTATAGATGATAATAACAATATTCAAAATGTTGAAAGCAAACCAGTTAGTTGTGATTTAATGTTGATATTATAATGGTTTTATTTGAAAAGTTTGTTTCTGATTTAAATAATAATTTTGTTCAATATTTCTGTAAAAATATTTCACTAATAAAATTAATGTCACTACTTTAGACAACTTTTTTAAACTACAACTTAAATATAGAATTAATATTATATTTGCACTTAACTTCATTTGAACCTTAATTATTTTATTCAGGATCAAAATATCCCAGATAAAGAACCTAAGAATATAAATGTCGAAAGCAGACCGGTAAGTATGGTTTCGTTTATCAGTTACATATATGATTGTTTATAATTATTATTAATAAGTTGGTGTTTATAGTGAAAATCATTATCTTGAATTAAATTGTAAAATTAAGTTGTTCAATGCAGAAAAACAAGGTTGAAACTAGGAAGAAAGATGCCATCAAAAAATTATCTGTAAGTTAAGACGAATACCTGATGCTAACTATAAATTAAATAATATTGAAGCAATTAATTTCTGTTTAACAAATTTTAATTTCTCTGAATTTTATTTTATTAAAATAAGAATCTTTAATTCTATAAAATGAATTAAGTAAAATATTAAATTTAAAAAAAATTTGCAGAAGAAGAAGAGATTTAGAAATCTTTTGATTCGAGTTTTTACTTGTGGATGCGTAAGAAAATGTAAACTGAAAGTTTATCTTTTATTTGATTTAATTATTTCATTTCTTATTAATTTGAAAAATTTACTTTGTGATATAATTTAGCAATATAAAAAACATTCTATAATCTATTTGCTTTTATCATTTAATTTTAATTGAAAAAAAAACTTTTGTTTATTTATTTTATTTTTCATTTTCAGAAGCTGTAGTTGAATGATGGAACTGAATTGGAAATATGTTTTCTACATCTGCTGGTAAACAAATTTCATTTATTTTGAGAAGTTTTGTCGAGTTAACTGCTGACGTAAATGTGATAATAGTCATTCTTGTACCGTTTACATTTGATTGTAAACACTATTCAAATCTTAAACATTATTTGTCGAAGCGTATCAGAATAAACAAAAATCTTTCTTAGACTTTTCTTGGTTTTTGTTTTTGATTTCAATAGTATACAAAAATTTCATCAGACTTTTTTTAATATAACTTTTCCTCAGATTCTAGATAACTCTGACAGCTCTCAAAGTATTCATAGATGTTACATAATTAAGGAGTAATTAGTTAATAATTAATGAGTGCAGTCAATGTTCTCATCTTTTCAATCTAACATAATCTTGTTTATAAAACTTGTAAAGGTTTTCTTTAAAGAATTGACTTTTCAGCCAATGACACAATCAGGTCGCTGGATTCATTTATTTTTGATATCTAAATAAATACAAACTCTACTTAATATTACTAATGTATCAAAAAACTATGATCAGATAAACTTCTAGTATTTGATTCAAGTATTTGAAGAAAAGTCCAGCTTTTATGTCTATCCCTGTCAGAGTACTTACCTTCTTGTCTAAGAGGAACTTGTATTAATATTTATGTATTACGAAAAAACAAGTTTTATGAATTTAGAATTTGTATCTATAATTGTAAAAATGTCTATAAAAATGTAATTATTATAGAAAGTTAAATAATGTTTTTAATTTTACTAAAAAAATTGGCAAATGAATAAATTGTAAGTTACCAAAAAGAACTCCCCGTCGGGGAATCGAACCCCGGTCTCCCGCGTGACAGGCGGGGATACTCACCACTATACTAACGAGGACAACGAAATTTAAATTCAGAGATTTAGTTTATAACATACAATTTTATCTAGAACTTATTATTTCTAGGAAATTAAATGAAAAAGTAGATAATGTTTTCTTGAAGTCTCTGATTTCAAAAGTTAAACGAAAAAATTAAAATATGAAAGAAATATGCAAGATGGGAAATATTTAATAACAGTAAAGATTTGGTTAAGATGCGTAGTTTTGTGAGTGATATCAAACAGTGAAAGTAAGTTACAAATAAAAAAGAGGTTAGAAAACATTCTAAATTAACACAATTAAAATTTGATAATTAATCTAATTTTTTATTTTTCTGAAATTAATAAATAAGTTAGTACTTCTCAATTAAATTCAGTTGTAAGAATTACAATTCAAAAATAATTAGAAATAGAATAAATGAATATGTAAAAATGTAAAAGCTCTTTTTATTCATTAAAAATATCTAAATTTATTAATATAAAATTCAGTTCATTTAATTTCATTACATCTTACAAATTTACATTACGAAACATGAACAAACAAAATGTTTAATTTAGAACCAAACAAAATTATTTTTAGAGTTTTCTTTAAGCTGAGTAGCATCAACTTTAGAAAAATTTGTCTTTACAAACCAAATTTGTTCCTAGCAGCACACAATTAAACACCTACTTTGATAGAATGGTTGACGCTTGTTTAGAAAATAGAATCGTAGATATTTAATAGCTAGGATCTTTCACAATTTTACCAAACTATTGCTGTTTGTATCTACTTACTTGTATTTATTTATTTATTACAATAAATGCGAAGGAGGGTACCTGAAAAGAGCACCTCTCGTTAACACACATTCTCACAATTAACTAGGTGATATGGGCTGATTAAGGTGTAATGTGTGTCGTCTGAGCTGATATAACTTTAGGGAAGGACTAATGGAAAAGAAATCATCAAACTGAATGTCAATTAAATTGTGGATAATTTTAAAAATAAGAATTAAGTCGTATTTAATCCGTCGAATTTCCAAAGTATCTAAATTGAAGAAGCTGAGACGATGTTTATAACTATCAATTGGCATTTAAGCTTAAATACTGTTACTCAAGGTGAGTACCTAATTGAATATCAAAAAATTCAATAGTAATAGAATGCAAATTATAGAGAAGAAAAGAGATTTTAATGACTCCAACACAAAATCAGAAACTTTCATAAAACCTAAATGATGTAACATTGATTTTTTGTTGTAATTACCTTCTTACAAAATACTAACAACTAATAAACTTTACTAAATCACATGCAATGTGTAAATGATTTAATTCTTATTATAGAAGCTACTTGTAGAATAAATGAGTTTGCTTGATCAACGTTACTTTTTGTTCCTTTTACAATGTACTATAACTTAAACATTGATTTAAAAATATTAACTATGGTGTCTTTCAACTAGCCTTATACAATCTAGACAGACATAAAAAAATCTTGAAAGATTCGATTATACCTGCCTGATAATAAAACTGATTAAAGCACAAAGTTTTTATAATTTTATTTTAACTCGAACAAAAAAATTAAACATCAAATATAAGAGGCGAAATTTAAACTTAGAATATGAAACATAAATTTTTCTGGTAGTAAAAATAATTAGCAAACGCACAAACAAATATCACAGATATCAAACTTTACTTTATCAAAAGTAAAATTTTATTTTGTCATTATACAAACTTATTTAGAATTACATCCGACCAACATTATCTGATGTCTCTGCTTCTTGCTCATATATCTTTGACGTTCAGCCTTTAACTTTTAAAGAGTTATTATTCTAGAAGAAAACAATTTAAAATGAATGTTTAAGTTTAAATGAAAATTTTCGTTAAATAAAAAAAGAAAGTTTTCTTATGTAAGGTTTCAGTGCCTGACTGATATTTTTACAATTCTTATTCTCGACTTCATTTTCGCATTGATGCTTCACTTAACTTGCATAACTATTTTGAAAAGAGGAAAACAACTTTATGAATATTGTTGTGGCTGTTTTTAAAATAGATTTCATCTTTCTACAGTCTATACGGTCTTTACAATTTTTATTTATATAAAATAATTCGGCCAATAGGCTCTTAAATCTACAAATAAACTTTTCACCCTTGTCGTTTTCTTGATTTTTAGCAAACATTTTTTTAGCTTTCCTTTTTTCTTTATTTTTTATTTTACTCATAAAAAATTCCCTTTTCTCTGAAACATCTCTTTGAATAATTTTTAGCAGAGTAATATAATTAAAAGTTCTATAAAACTCTTGACACAAGTACCAACCAGCTTGGAGGCGGTTAGAATATTTTCTTATCTTTGAAAACTTCATAAGGCAAGCTAATGATATCAACCAATTAAAACTGAACAAAACAACTACAATTGAATCAATAAAAAAAGTTTTAAAGAAATTTTCCTTAATTCCTTTTAAACATTTTCGTACGCTATTTGAAGCAATTGTTTGCCCAAAAACATGGTACTGTCCTGCTATTGAATATTGAATGAAAAACATCACATCGCAGGAGCTTACAAATGCAAGAACTCTCATTAAATATCGGTTATAATTTAATATAGTAAGTTCTTCACAAAACAGAGTGGTACATGATTGCGTCAGTGAGAAAGAAAAGACATCCAAAAACGACAAAAATTCTTTAACCCTCTGATTATTTATATTTGTTGATAGCTTCACATTGTTAGATCTACCAGATAGCAAAGACAATCTGTTTTTCAAATCATTAAGTTTTTTGGTTTGTTTGCAGAGTTTAGTTCCGTACGTATTGCTGAATAAATCCAAGATCTGCACTATAAAAAATGAGAACGCAGATAATTTGTATTTCATTACGGTTTTAGTTGGTTTGAATTTTTCAGCAACCAACAGACAATGTTTCAATAATTCTAAAGCAACAAAATGGCTTTCTACAGATTTGTCCTGTTTGAAAGAAAACTTTGTTCCAATTTGAAAGAATATTCTAAGTATATTAAAAACACATGAGTTACTGCTGACTTTAAAATCTTTTAATTTGTAAAGTTTCACTAATCCACTTTCTTTGTATGTCCAGTAAACGAATCCTGCGGACAAAATATTTTCTTTCACAAGTAAATCAGAAAAACAATCAAATCCATCAACAGAAATATCTTTATCTTGGTACTTAGAGTGAAGTTCTATAAGCTCATTTCCTGCCGGGCTTGTAAAAATGTAATCAAATAGACTACCTTGCAATATGAAAGATGTTTTTCCTCCAACGTCTAGAACTTTCACACATTCAGAATATTTATTCATTTCAAAATTGTTCATTTTCTTGCTGGTTAATCTACAAAATCAGGAACTGCTAAAAATAAGTCTGTAGTTAAATTATTTATTAGATAAAAAGTATCATCACATAGTACATTTACTAATCACAAAATGTTCTGAGAATGTTCTACTTTACAACTTACACCAGGCATTAAGATTTAGGTTCAGTTAAGAAGTAGTAATATCTTTGTTAACTTAAATAATAAATAGAAATTATAAAGTTACATCAAATAACTAAAACATGTTCAGTACAAAAATGGCAAACAAACGATAAAGTAAAAAATAGAACTTTCAATATAATAAGAGTCTTCAACACATATGCTTTCATCTTTGGGTTGTTCATATATTTATAGTCTTGCAGATGTAAACCAAATCAATCGAAATAAAAATCATGAAAACAGACTTGTTACTTATTCAATCAGCTTGTTCAAACTGTAGTCATTTCAATAATATTTTTTCAATTTAATAACTGATAAAGAGACAGTTTTATTATTAATAATTTTGTAAAATCCTATAAAGTGATTTCTTTGCTTTTTCTGTTTATATAAATCGATATTTTACTGATATTACATAAAGCCTTATGAGCATAGTTATATTTTGGCAAAAAGCTAAAAATAATTTCTTTGAAATTGTAAAAGTTTTCCTCAGCTTTTTGAATATATGTTTTTTTACTTTCCGCTAGACGATGTTTATGAGTTATGGTAGTAAGTTTTAGATCTAATTGTAGACGTTTTATTTTTAAGTAAATAGCTACTATTGCAGCATTAGTTTTGTGAAACTATCTGAATATAAAGTTGAAATTCCTGGCAGCAAACTTACAGATTACAACCACTTGGTTGAATAAATAAAATTAAACAAAACTAAGGTAAAAGTAAAAGGAATTTTCAATCTACCCTGTTAAGCGCGCAACCCACAATGTGTACTTTTAGTGCTGTCAGATTTATGTAAAAACAGAAGCGACGCTGAAGTAGTTGTATGTACAAAAACTAAAAGAAAGGTTTGCTCGTCAAAAAGGTCACTGCAGCAAAACACAGTGATGGTTTGATCAGGGAAGTATTCATAGATTGACTAATATTACCAGCAACAGTAACAATAAATTACTAATAAGGTGTTTGGGAAACTCACCGCTTAACAAACGGTTCATTTCTTCTAGCAAGTACTGAACATGAAAAATAAAGTATCAGTTTGATTTTAACAAAAATAAGTTCAACTTACATGTTTGGGATCGACTTTCTTCTTGCTTCTCCCTTTCGATTTATCTTTTCGGAAGCAATAATTGTTATTTCTGCTAACCCTCATTCATTCCATTACTAAGTCACTTTTTTATTCGGTAGTATGAGCAGCATCTGCTTCTATTGGATGAATTTAATGAACATACCCCTGAACTTTCACAAACAGATGTTTCTCTGTAATTCCACCAGCTGTAGATGCGCATTCAAAGCTATCAAAAAATTCTGTCGCGTATAATTTTTTGTTTGATTGACAAAAATAGGAGGTTACTCCTGATAGACACTTACCTTATTCAAATACCAAATGTAAAATTTTATTTTATTCAAATGTACAAGTTTCTTTTATTTAAATGTACAATTTTTATTTTATTCAAATGTACAATTTTATTTTATTCAAATGCACAAATTTATTTTATTCAAATGTACAAATTTATTTTATTCAAATGTACAATTTTACACATCATCTTGTTTGTTGACCAGATTAAGGATAGGAACTTTTAATTCACATCTTCTAAGTTACACAATTCCTTTCCTTAAACTCTACCAGAAATTGCTTGATTAATAACAACATAATTTGTGAATAAATAAGTTCGTTTATTAAAACTTGCTATATTGGTGTTTAATAAAAATGCCGATTTTGAATAAACTTTGTTAACACTTTAATCATCAAATCATTTACGACAATTCATGAAGACATGCCTTGTAAGTAGCTCAGAGAATGTCGACAAAAAGAAATAAATTAGTGGTTGAGGCAGACTGACTCCTCAGATGAAATCATACACAGATAACTGCTCTTTTGTTGGCTTTCAAGTGAAAAGCATAAAGATACGTAGGTATTCTAATATACGTAGGATATCAACCAGAAAAGAATCAGGATAAACGGTGTCAATTTACATTGTGAAGTTTGGAGAAAAGCTACATGATGTCAACCGCTTTAGAACAACTCACCCAAAGTACTCGACTGTTTACGATTTGCTGAAAGTAATTGATGTAAATGTGATGAATTGTTTTATTGATTGGACTCATATTGAAAACGTTCTCATAATTCCTGATTTGAATGAAGCTATTGATTGCATTCAAGTTCAGAAAAGGGATAAGTGTACGAAGGCTATAACATCAGAAGGTGATGAAGTGTATGTCAGAAAGTTTTATTCAAACAAATATTCATCAAAAACAAGTTTTTTAGGTGACGACTTTTAGGAAGCTATTAAAGAACATCAAAAATAAGTTATTACTCATCAAAACAGTCTTAAAAAAGTTAAAGCTAGCATAACTGAATTGCAAAGTCAATCTAACATGAAAAAGAAGTCTTTGAACCAAATGAAGATGCATAAAGTTAATCTTGTAAAAAATTTGAAGAAAGTTCGATTAGAGATCAATAAACTAGAGTGGATGGAAAAGCCAATTGAAATGAACTGGAAATAATTAGAAGAAAAAAACTTGCTTTATGAGCATAAATTGAAAAAAGAAAAGGGCGAATTAATCAGAGTTAATTCACAGCAACAAGCAACTAAACTAGAATTAACTGAAAGAAAAAGAAATTGTGGATCGATAGAAGAAACTGTAATAGCTCGACATGAAATAGTTGATAGCCTTTCTGAGGAACTTAACATTTTATCAGATCAATTAAAGATGTTGAAATCTGAACAAAACTATTGTTTAGGTAAGTATGATGAGCATAAGACCTTAGTTGCAGAGTTGAAAAAAAAGTTTGAGTTGGTAAGTCAAGAAGTTGAATGTTGTTCTATTAAAGCAGGTAGCTTAAAGGTAGCTTAAAGCTCGGCAAGTGTCTAAAGAGCGACCTGATATCGAAGAAACCACTGAAGATATCATAAAAACAATTTCAGCGATTCAAGCAAAAATTAATAACAGAGAAAAAACTGTTGGAGATTACGACAAGAGTTTGGAAGAAGTAAAGATTGCTAAAGAACTCTACCATACTGCTAGAAGTCAGATTGAAATTTGCACAAACCAACTGCAAAAGATTGAAGAAACTTTATCATTTAATTTCAGTCGACAAATGGAAATAGTAGATATATGAACTAAACTTAATAATATTTATATGAACGTAGATAAGACTTCTAAATTTATCTATTTGAATAAGGTAAGTGTCTATTAGGAGTAACCTCCTACTTTTTGAATCAAACATGAAATTAAACGCGACAAAATTATTTGGTAGCTTTGAAAGCGTCTCAAAAAAGCTTTACTTGATTACCAAAAAAGAATTTTATGAAATAAGCATCTAACTAAAAGATATTTGTGAGAATTCTTCTCTACGTTTAAACAAACTTTACTTTCTTCAGTTTTGATCAATAATTTAAACTATATACACAATTTCAACACATAATGAAAGCTTTATTTTGCAAAGAAGTTTTGTGGTTTAGCTATTCAGTATGCTTATTATCAGTATAATTTTACTGCCTTCATATATACGTGAATGCAAAGACTTGATAAAAGGCTAGTTCTTGTAAATGATTTCTATTTTTGGTGTGTTCAAATGCTTTCTTCAAATTTTGAGTATTAGATGATTATAAAAGATAAAGAAAAACAGTTTATATTCTGTCTATTGAAAATTCAGGAACTTTACTTGTAGTAGTTGCCCTACATAAGCTTGAGAATCAAAACTATAAAATCATTATAGAAGATGATAATCATTTAAGTCTTTTTTAATTGTCAACCGGCTTAAAATACTGGAAACTCCGTGAAAGTGACCCGAAGCACATTTATCTGTGTAATAGTAAAAAAATACTCATATAAGAAAGAAACTAGCAATTGTTTAAATTAGATTACCGACATGTTCATGATTTCAAAATAGGAAACTGATGAAAAGGTATCCTGCAATAATACTTCTTAGATTACTTAGCAAGAAGTTGCACCATGCTAACAAGTTTGGGATTGAAATCACTGACCAGTGATAACTAGCATCTTTTACTTTCGAACTATTTTGAATTTGATTTTAGGTCATCGGCAAGTTGCCGATTTCAAAATAGTTGATTTGTCTTGAACTTCTGTTAAACTCTATGAAAATTGTTTGTTTTTATTAATATCTTTCGGTTTAGTGTTTGTCCGGACAAAACTCAAAATTTAAAATTAAATTTTTTTTTCCGGTTTGATTTATTTTAAACAACGAGAACATTTTTTTATTGATAACAATTCTAAATTAAGTTTTTACTATTTGCTACTTATCAGTTTCCATAAATTTTTTAAGTTTTCATTTTTAAGTTTTAATGTTGTCAAAATTTATAGTTTACAAAAAATAATTCCCATAAAAATTTGGATAAACTAAACAAATAAATTGTAGGCTCAATAATTTAATATAAACAGTTTATGTTTGAAATATTGTTTGTAACTCTAGTTAATCACTTCAAAACTTTTGTAAAAATTCTAAAATTAGAATATTTTTTTTTACTATTTTCTTACAAGAAGATAGTTTTTGTTTGTCTGCGAGATAATGTAGATGGAGATAGTTAAAAGTAATTTACTAATATCTATGTAATGTTTTGTGTTTTAGTCGATTTTTTAAATATCAAGTTTGAACAAATCGATGAAATAAACTTTATATTTACAATTGCTTTTTACTGAATGAAATTTAAATATGATTTAGCAAAAAGTTTTGTTTTCAGAACTAATAAACAACTTTGATAAAAGCTCTTAATGAAGAATAAGCAACAACATCCAAATGACAATTTTGTTTTTATTTTTCATGATATCTCATGTGTTTCAAGATGATAAAAAACTTCTATTACAGTTTCTAATTAAATTTGATCGATTTAATTCTGTCTCTATTTTATGATTTTAATAGAAAACTAATCGTGAAAATGCAAATAGCAAAAGTCTAACAAAGACTTTGATTTTAATTTAGTAGCATTTATAAACATTTTATTTAGTTATGTATCAATTTGTAAATCTTTTCTTTCTTAGTTTTTAATCATTGAAATTTATAATTTTCACATCCTTTTCTACAGCTATAATTAATGTGTTTTGCAATGAGTACGTTTAGCTGTACTATCAAAATAATTTTTGTAATCATCTGAAAGTTTTTTCTATCAAAAAGCTTTATAGGACTAATGATATTAACAAAAATAAAAAAAAAAGTTTTTAAATTTCTTATCAGTGTTATTAAGACTTTCAAATATTTTATTTTTGAACAATAATAAAGAATATTATCAAGCTTCTATTGTTTTTCTGGAACGTTCTGGATTCAAGATTAATTTAACGGTGAGCATCATTGATGACATCTATATAAAATACATGGACATCAAAAAACAATCGCATCTAAGTCTTATCCTATTTTTAAAAAAACATTATCAAGCTTCTGTTGTTGTTGTGAAACTTTATGTTAAGCAATCATAACAATCTGGAATGTTCTGATTGTGCTTTACAGTGAGTATCATTGATAACATCTCAAAAATACATGAAAATCTAACGTTAAAGTATTTTTATCTTTTCTTAACTTGTTGTAATTTATAAAATACTATAAATAAGTTAAATGACTTTTGTGTAATTAAACTAACCTATAAGATCTAGACAAAAACAAATAAGACTTGAAATATTCGACTATAGCTGCTTGATGGAAAAATTGATTGAAGCACAAAGTTTTCGTAATTTTATTTTAATTCCAACAAAATAATTAAACATCATATACAAGAGGCGAAATTTAAACTTAGATTATAAAACATAAACTTTTCTGGTAGTAAGAACAATTAGCAAACGCACAAACTTATCTCGCAGGCATCAAACATTTCTTTATCAGAAGTAAAATTTTATTTTATCATTTTTAAAGCTATTTATTTAAATTTACATCCGACCAATATCATCTAATGTCATTGGTTTGTGTTCATATATCTTCGTTTCTGACGTTTAGTCGTTTTAGAAGAAAACAACATTGAACTTTTGAGTTTAAACGAAAAAATATGTTCAAGAAAAATATGAAAGTTTTCTTATGTAAGGTTTTGATGCTGTACTGAAACGTTTGCAATTCTTATTTTTGACTTCACTTTCGCATTAGTAGGCATCACTATTTAAACCAAGAAAACAACTTTTTAATTACTTCTGCGGCTGTATTCAAAATAGATTTCATCTTTTGACAGCCTGACACATCTTCACAAATTAGTTTTATATCAAGTAATTCGTCCAACAGGCTTTCATATAGGTGCTGATAATTACTAGCAAGCATTTTATCTTTGTTGGTTTCTTTATTTCTTATGTTAATCATAGAATCTTTCATTTTCTCTGATACGTCAGATTTAATATTGTTTAACTGATCAGAAAAATTGGAACTTTTATAAGCTTCTTCAAACTGGAACAGATCAGTTTTGAGGCAAACAGATTCTTTTCTTATCTTTGAAAACTTTACACAACAAGCTAATGACGTCAACAAGTTAAAAATAAACAAAACAGGTACAATTAAATTGTTAAAATAAATTTCAAAAAATTTTGGATTTTGTTTATCTTTTAGTAAATTTTCTTCTAGGCTGTTTGATGAAAATGTTTGTCCGAAAACATACATATGTCTTTCTATCGAAGGTTGAATGAATAACCTCAAATCGCATAAGCTTACAAAAGCAAGCTCTCTCATTATTTCTCGATAATACTTGAGATAAGCAGAATCATTAGACAACAGATTGTTACATGATTGCATAAGTGCACAACAAAAGCCATCTAAAAATAATAAATATCGTTTTAAGTTGTGAAAATTTGTATTTGTTGATAGCTTCACATTGTTAGTTCTACCAGATAGCAAAGACAATCTGGTGATCAAATCATTAAGTTTCTTGGTTTGTTTGTAGATATTAGTTGCGGTTATATTGCCAAATCCATCCAATATCTGCACTAGAAAAAATAAAAACGTAGATGCTTTGTATTTCAGTATGGTTTTAGTTGGCTCTAATTTTTCAGCTATCAATAGACAATGTTTTAATAATTCTAAGACAACAAAATGGCTTTCTACAGATTTGTTCTTTTTCAAAGAAAATTTCGTTCCAATTCGATAGAATATTCTAAGCATAGTAAAATCACATGAGACATCGTTGGCTTTGAAATCTTTCAATTTGTATATTATCATTAATCCACTTTTTTTGTAAATCCAGTAAACGAATCCTGGTGACAAAATATCGTTTTTCACAAGCAAATCAGGATCACAATCAAATCCATTTTTAAAAAAAGATTGAAATTCTAAGAGATCATTTCCTGCCGAGCTTGTAAAAATGTAATCAAATAGACTACCTTGCAAAATGAAACACGTCTTTCCTCCAGCGTCTAGGACTTTCACACATTCAGAATATTTATTCATTTCAAAATTGTTCATTATCTTGCTGATTAATCTACAAAATCAGGAGCTGCTAAAAATAAGTCTGTAGATAAATGTTTCATTAGATAAAAGGTTTCATCACATAGGACATTTACTAAATGAAAAATTTTCAGCGATTATATCCTAACTTACAACTTACAACAGAAATTAAGATTTAAGTTCAGTTAAGAATTAGTAGTATCTTTATTAACTCAAATTCTCAATCAAAATTATGAAATCACATCAAATAATTAAAAGATTTTCGGTACAAAACTAAAATCAAAAATTTAAGTAAAAAATAGAAATTTCCATATAAGAAAGAAATCTTCAACACATCTGCCCTCATCTTTGGGTTGTTCTCATATATGAGTGCTTGCAAATGTAAAGCAAATCAACCGAAATAACAGTCATTGAAAACAGTTTTATTACCTATTTATTCAGTTGGTTCATACTGTAATCATTTTAGTATTATATTTTCAATTTAAGAACTGAAAAGAAGAAAGTTTTATTATTTATAAATTTTGTAAAATCTTACAGTGATATTTCTACTTTTTCTGCTTATATAAATTGACATTTTACATATATTACATAAAACCTTAGAGGTATTCTTATAATTTGGCAAAATGCAAAAGATAATTCTTCGCAAGTTATACAAGCTCACAACAGCTTTTGTGAATATGTCTTGTTACTTTCCGCAAGAAGCAAAAAATAAAGCTCTGCTTGAACACAAAAAGCAAGATTTTCTTAAAATAAGCATCCAACTGAAAGAATAGTTTTTTAAATTCTTCCTTACGTTTAACCAAACTTTACATTCCTTAGTTTTGATCAATGATTTAAACTTAATTAGTGTTTAAAAAATAGCAGCAAAATGGCAAATAAATTTTATCATACAGCTGGTGTAACTTGATTAATCTATCTTATTGTACAAATAATTTTTTTGCGGTACAAGTAAACACAAATACTTCAAATACAAAATAACAATTATTAGCAACTTTATATATAACCTGCAAAAAAATTATAAACAAAAAATTATTATTGAATATTAGATAATATTAGCACTTTTCTTACTTAGAAGGTCAAAGTTTGTGTTGAACTGATATTTACAGATGTTTAACTTGAAATTCTCAAATCCAGCAGAAGACCACATTTATGACATTGTTTAAAGTTTGATTCAAAACTGAAACTATTATAGGATATTTTTAAATCCATCACGTAGCTGATACAAAACTTTAAGGTGTACAAATTTGGCCGCAAAACAATACTTCTACAAATTTGTGAACAATAGATAGTGACAAAATACAAAAAAAATATTAAATTCTCTTGATAGATAAATCAAGTTCTTTAGTTGATGTAGTTGCCCTACATAAACTTAAGAATTAAAATTATTAAATTATTTTAGTAGATGATAGTCAGTTGAGACTTTTAGAAACTCAATCGGCTCAAATTACAAGAAACTTTCTTTGAAAGTGGCCTGGAAGCAAAGTTATCTGTGAAAGAATTAAAAGTTACTCATGCAATAAAGAAATTAGCAACAGTGAAACATTGAAGAAAATATTTCAACTAAAATAATAAAACTGTCATTAGAATTATTTTTTGTACATTTCAAAAATTTTTGGAATTTTAAAACTCATGAATTCTTATTTAATGAATTTGTTCAACATTCGCAAAAAGAAAATTGCAAATGGTAATATTATGAAATACCCAAAACCACTCCGAGCTCTACCTTTAGTACTCCGGGATGAAGCAATATTTGGGTGCAGTCTTTTATGAATTAGAAATCACCATAACTGATTCTCAAGAAAATTTTTCAAAAGACGCTCTTGTGAGATTGGTTAAACAAGCTGTGGAGTAATGAGTATATAACGCGCCTGTAATAATAAATATTAAGGAAGTTTATGAGGAAGCTAGTTTCAAAACTTGTATAGTAAAAACTTTAAAATCAAAGATGATTGTATCTTAGCTGTCATATGGTTCATACAAAAAATTTCTACAGATATTGAAGAGTTCGTCTATAACATGCCCATTAGAAGTTAAAATTACTCTTTAGAACCATGCAACGTATTTATTGGTTGACTACCCAAAATATTAAGTTAGAGGTAAAAGTTGTTATGATCAGTGTTAATGGACCAGCTAAATTATAAGCTTAGTAACAAATCTTATAAAAGCTTTTCAGTAACGTCACATGGCTTGACCAACTCTAGCTAACAGATAGGACTGAAAATATTTCTTGTGTGCTCACCCAATAGCATAATAGCTTTCTAATTAGAATATTTACAATCTTAGCTTGAAATCTGATTAGAGTTATTAACAGTTGTAAGATATTTAAAATATATTCACAAAACAAAATTTGATTTTTTTGTTGAACTATAGTAAAAATTCAAATGTTTCTTTTTTTAACTTTGTTTCAAAAATATACTTGTATGAATTATCAATTTCATAAAGTTTATATTTAAAACTGATTTCGTTTGATAGCGCTATAGAGAATTTTTTCTAATGAAATGAAATTGTTTGTACTCAAAGTTCACAAAAACGATTTATCATATGCAATTATGTAAGCAGTTATAAAAATCTTAAGGTTAAATTAAACATAAAATACTAAAATTCTTAAATAGCCTAGAGTTTTGTTGCTAGTGTAATTTTAATTCATCATTAATACATAACTTTTGCTCGACGTCAAACAGAGATATTTGACTTTTGATATCATTATGAGTAGTTTCAATTCTGAGTGATCATAAACACCTAGTTAAAAATGAATTTGTGGAACTAAATTAGGTTTTCCTTGAATAAAAATAAGAAAAACCAAAAAAAAATGTTCGATTGGGTGTTATAAAAAACATTGTTCTGATAATAACAGATTTTGATAATAATAATTCTAGTAATTTATAAGCTGAACTTGTACATTTTCATTTACCTATTTCTTTTTCAAGAAAGCAAAAGTTGTTTCTGCTTTAATGAAAGCTTAACGATTTTACAAGTTCTAAATTACTTAAGCAAATGAAAGCTACATTTGAAAACTTATTCAATTATTTTACATAAATAAAAAAACTTTTATAATCTTTAGTCTAAAGCAAGGTTGGTTTTGGATTGATTTATTTGCTATTTAAACTCTAGTAGTTTAGGAACAGAATTTTTGTTTTCAAGCTTTTACTTAAAGATTAATTGATGATAAAAACATAAACATCAATTTTATGAAGTAGTTAGAAATAAAACAAGACTAAAGAATTATTTTGGTAAGATTTCGAAATTAATCTTAAGTTCTAACTTTTATTAATTAAACCAAGTTGTTTTAATCTGTAAGTTCTCTGCCCGGTTTTCCATTTTACCTTCAGAAAACTTTCAAAAAACTAATGAAGAAACATTAGCTATCATTATTATTTTTTTTTTGTTATTAGTATGAAGAAGCTTTGTTTTTAGTGATAGCAAACTGAATTGAAACTACATTTATTTTAAGAAGTAAAATACATAAAAGAGTCATTGAAAGGGTTTCTCCATCTTCGAAATAAACATCACTAAGCTATGAAAAGGAAAGACGTTTGTAATCTCCAAGCTTTGTATTTTATAATCAAGTATAACTTTTGTTTATTGCTTCGGAAAGTAACAAGACAAAACCACAAAAGCTGAAAAAAAATCATAATAACTATCAATATATTATTTTAGCTTTGTGCCAAGTTATCAGGATAGCCATAAGGCTTTATGTAATATCAGTAAAATATCGATTTATACAAAACAAAAAAGTAGAGAAATCAATTACAAAGATTTTACAAAATTGTTAATAATAAAACTTTCTTTTTTTAAGTTGGTAAATTGAAAATATACTATGGAAATAATCACAGTTTGAACTAAATGATTAAATAGTTAACAAAAATGTTTTCAATGATTGTTATTTCAATTGATTTGCTTTACATTTGCAAGCACTCATATATAAGAACAACTCAAAGATGAACTTTGATGTGTTGAAGATTTCTTGTTTTTGGAAAGTTGTATTTTTGACTTTAATGTTTGTTTTCTAGTTTTGTAGTGAATATGTTGTAATTATTTGTTATGATTTCATAGCTTTGATTTAGAATTTATGTTATTGAAGGTACTAATATTTCCTTACTGAATTTAAATCTTAATTTCTGTTGTAAGTTAGAATATATTCTCAGAACATTTTGAAATTAGTAAATGTACTATATGATGCTACCATTATCTAATAAAATATTTAACTTTAGTCTTATTTTTAGAAGCTCCTGATTTTGTAGAATAATCATCAAGAGAATGAACAATTTTGAAATGAATAAATATTATGAATTTGTAGAAGTTGTGGAGGCTGAAGGAAAGAGGTTTTTCATATTGCAAGGTAGTCTATTTGAATACATTTTTACAAGACCGGCAGGAAAAGAGCTTACAAAACTTCTATTTTCTCATGATCATATTAGTTGTTTTCCTGAGTTCCTAGTGAGAAATGGTATTGCGTCATCAGGATTTGTTTACTGGAAATACGATACATTTGGATTAGTAAAAGCTTACAAATTGAAAGATTTTAGAGTCAACAGTATCTCATATGATTTGTCTATACTTAGAATATTTTTTCATATTGGAACCATGTTTTCTTTGAAAAGAAACAAATTTGTAGAAAGCCATTTTGTTGCTTTAGAATTATTAAAGCATTGTCTGTTGATTGCTGAAAAATTCAGACCAACTAAAACCATAATGAAATACAAGTTATCCGCGTTCTCATTTTTTCTAGTACAGATCTTGGATGTATTCGGCAATATGTACGGAACTAAAGTCAAACAAATCAAAAAACTTAATGATTTGATCATCAAATTTTCTTTGCTACATAGTAGAACTAACAACGTTAAACTATTAACAAATATAAATAATCTCAAGTTTCAAGAATATATATCATTCTTAGATGTCGTTTGTTGCTCACTTGGGGAGTCTTGTACCATTCTGTTTAGTGAAGATACTTTTTGTTTTAAGTATTACCAAGAAGTAATGGAAGTAAATACATTTGTAAGCTTATGCGATTTGATGTTCTTTATTCAATCTTCGATGGCAGGACGGTTGTATGTTTTTGGGCAAAGATTTGCCTTATATAGCCTACAAACAAATTTACAAAGAGCCAAACAATATCCAAGGTTCGCTAAAGATGTTTTAAGCAATTCACTTGTAGGTGTTTTGTTATGTTTTGATTTGTTGATATCGTTAGCTTGTCATATGAAGTTTTCTCAAAAAAGAGAGTATTCTATATGCCTACAAGCTGATCTTTACCTGCGTCAAGAAGTTTATACAAGTTTCAATTTTTCTTATCAGCTAAGCAAGACGAATTCTGAATTTTCACAGAAAATAGATTATTTGTTTAGTAATATGAAAAATAAAGAATACAACAAACCTAAACTGCATGATTTACTTCAAATAGAACTAATTTTTGGAGCTGTTTCAAACCGTCCAAAGGTATACTCTATTTTGACTACAACTACAAAAATATTTAAAAATATGTATTCATTACTTGAAAATAGCACTGCCTAAACTTTCCTATGTTTTTCTAATGTCTTTTCTCGTTTATCCTTAAAACATCATTTTTAAATTATTCTCATGTTGATTGATAACTCTTAAAAAGTTAAAAGCTAAACGTCAAAGATGTATAAACAATAAGCAAAGATAAAAACCACTTTAGATAATGTTGGTGTGATTGTAAATTACATTTTTAAAATGATAAAATAAAAGTTAACTTTTGATAAAGTAATGTTTGATATCTATGAGTTAATTTTGTGCGTTTGTTATTTATTTTGCTTGCAGAAAAATTAATGCTTTATAACTTAAGTTTAAATTTCGCCTCTTATATTTTGATGTTTAACTTTTTTCTGCTTGAATTAAAATCAGATTATAAAAACTTTGTGCTTTAGTTGATTGTTCTCTCAAGCAGCTGTAATCGAATCATTCAAGTTTTATGTGTTTTAGTTAGCTTCTGTAGGTTAGTTTACATACAGAGTAGTTACCTTTTCAATCAATGTTTATATATTTTCTAGAAGGATTAAATACTTTAACTTTGATTAAGCAAACTCATCTATACTAGAAGTAGCATCTTTTATAAAAATTAAATCATTTACACATTGCATTTTATTTAGCAAAGTTTATTATTTCTGACAATTTTTTGAGAAGTTAATTACAAAAAAGAACGTTGTTAGATTATTTGGGTTTTATGAAAGCTTCTGATCTTGTGTTCGAGCCATAAGAATCTGATTGCTTTATTGTCGTCTATAATTTGCTTATTGTTATGGATCAATTTTCTTTTTCATTCATGTACTCACCTTGAGTAATAGTAGTTAACCTTAAATGTAAATTGAACAAAAATGTTTTGTAACGTTTGTATTGGCTGATAGCGTTAGCCTATTACAAAGTTCTTAAAGTCTGGAGAGAAACCTAAGTCGTTTAAAAATGATCTGTACTTGTGTCTGATAGGATAAGACTTAGGTGCGATTGTCCTTAGATATCCATGTATTTTTGAGATGTTATCAAAAATGCTAACTTTGAAATCAGAACATTCCAGATTGTTATGATTGCTTAGCATAAAGTTTCACAACAACAATTGAAGCTTTGTAATATTTAAAAAAAAATTGTTACATTAAACTATTAAGAAAGTTTTAAAAAAGTGGTGAGAAATCTAGAAACTTCAATAAAAGTTTTTCTTTAACCAAAGTTTTTCAATAAATAACTTTTTACTTTGTTAGTTACGCGTTTAATCTCTATGAGATTATTGTTTCTTTTGACAAAGTTCATAAGGTAGAAGCTGGAATTGTTTTAAAATATTTTCTTCCTATTTTTTTAGAAAACATTACATTTTTCAAACGTTTGAAAGTGTTTTTCTTGGTTGTGAATAATTCAAACTTTGTGATGTAACGGTAAGTGGCAGCTGATTAGTTTGTAAAAATTTAATCTATGATAAAAAATATCTGCTTTCAATTTCATGGTAGCAAAACTGAGCTGATTATATCTCAGTGGAAATTAAACAGCACAAAAGTTTTCAAAAATCTGCTGAAACGATATAAGCAATTATACTTTTGTGATAGCCCTTTTAAGTAACCAGTGTTTTAGTGAAATTCTATATCGATTGATTGATTTCTTAGATCATTTAGATCATAATTTAACACATATAGATAAAAATTTATCAGAAGTTCTGACATCAAACTGGTATCTGATGATATTGACAGCAACTTTTTCCTCACGAAAGTATTTCTTTTCAAACTATAAAAAGCTGTTTGAGAAATTAAAGGAGAATTAGTTGGAATCTGTAACATAAAAGGTTTATGGGAAGTTTACTTTCAAACTACTTTATCTCAAGACGATTTAGCAATCATAGAATACATAAGTTTACATGTTCAGTATTTTAAATTATCTATAAAAGTTTTTTTTTAACAAAGAAATTTGGTTTCGATTTATTTAGCCACATTTATGATTATTAAAGTTGATAATAGAAAAGTTTGGTTTCAGATATAAAGCTTGAACATTTTTATTCAAAGGTTTAAATTTGTTCCAAATAGAAGATATTTTTAACGGGTAAGTTTTGTTCGTCTAAATATTTGATACTTTTAATCATGGAAATTTTTCTTCATGTAAAAAGTATCTTTTTCAGTCATTAATTGTGATTTTTAGTTTTGAATACAATTATTTATTTAGAGATACATTTGATGCAAGTTCAACTGGAAACCACCAACTTTAAGCTAGTTTTTGTTATAAACTAAATATAAATTTAATAGTATAGTTTAAATTAGATTTGAAATTTTAATCCGTTTTATATTTTTGATGCAATGATCTAAGATGATGAGATATAAATAACAACAAATGTTTTTTAAAGAATGTACTGCAAATATTTAAATGTTTATTATTGTATTTTACAATTTTGTAGAACATCATGTGTGGTTGATCCAATTCTGAAACCGTGTTCTGTTCGACATAATACTCAAATGCAAAGTATGCCGTACCAACAACAATCTACAATAAAGATGCAACCTATTGATGATGATGATGGATTTCAACAGCAGCAACCACGTTTTATGGAAGATATTAGTAGGTCTACTGCGCAACATCAAGCCAAACCTTTCAACAAAACATGCAACCTGAAAAAACTGTTGTAACTCAGCAACTACTAAATCAAAATAATCTTCAGTAAAACCATAGCTTCATTGAAATGCCAGTGAACCAAGAGTGTTTTTCCGATGGACAATCTATACTTGAAGCACAGATGTATGAACAGCCAGTGACCCAAACACAGGATGAACAAGTAACTCAACATGGTTCAAAATATTTATACTTTCAAGTAGATGCTACTAGATACTATAAAAAATGAGAATGCGGATAATTTGTATTTCAGTATTGTTTTAGTAGGCTTTAAATGTTTATCAATCAGCAGAAAATGTTTAAATAATTCTAAGGCAGAAAAAGGGCTTTTTACAGATTTGTTCTTTTTCAAAGAAAATTTCGTTCCAATTTGATAGAATATTCTAAGTATAGTAAGATCACATGAGTTATCGTAGGCTTTAAAATCTTTCAATTTGTAAAGTTTCACTAATCCACTTTCTTTGTAAATCCGGTAAACAAATCCTGCTGACAAAATATTATCTTTCACAAGTAAATCAGAAAAACATTCAAATCCATCAAAATCTTTATCTTGGTACTTAGAGTGAAGTTCAAAGAGCTCATTTCCAGCCGGTCTCGTAAAAATGCAATCAAATAGTCTACCTTGCAGAATAAAAGACGTTTTTCCTACAACGTCTAAAACTTTCACACAATCAGAATATTTATTCATTTCAAATTTGTTCATTTTCCTGCTGACTAATCTACAAAATCAGGAATTGCTAAAAATAAGGCTACAGTTAAATGTTTCATTAGATAAAAGGTTTTATCACATAGTACAATTATTAAATTAAAAATGTTTTAGAATATATCTTAACTTACAACTCATAACAGAAATTAAGATTTAAGTTCAGCTAAGAAGTAGTAGTATCTTCATTAACTTAAATTCTAAATCAAAAATATGAAATCACAACAAATAATTACTACATATTCACTACAAAACTAGCAAACAAACATTTAAGAAAAACATAAAATTTTCCATATAAGAAAGGTCTTTAACACATCTGCCTTCATCTTTGAGTTGTTCTTATGTAAGAGTGCTTGCAAATGTAAAGCAAATCAACCGAAATTAAAATCATTGAAAACAGTTTTATTACCTATTTATTCAGTTGGTTCAAACTGTAATCAAACTGTAATCGGTTCAAAGTGTAAAAGAAACTTTTATTGTTAACAATTTTGTAAAATCTTTCCAGGTGATCTCTCTGCTTTTTCTGTTTATATAAATTGATATTTTACATAAATTACAGAAAACCTTATGGATATGCTTATGATTTGGCACCAAGCTAAAAATAATTCCTTGCAAGTTATAAAAGCTCACAACAGCTCTAGTGAATTCGTCTTGTTACTTTCTGCAAGAAGAAAAAATAAAACTTTATTTGATAACCAACAAAGAATTTTTTTAAGATAAGCATCTAACTGAAAGATATTTGTGAGAATTCTTTTCTACGTTTAAACAAACTTTACTTTCTTCAGTTTTGATCAATAATTTAAACTCTGTGCACAATTTCAAAACTTAATGAAAGCTTTATTTTGCAATTAAATATTGTGGTTTATCTATTCAGTATGCTTATTATCAGTATAATTTTACTGCCTTCATATATACGTGAATGCAAAGACTTGATAAAAAGCTAGTTCTTGTAAATGATTTCTACTTTTGATATGTTCCAAATGCTTTCTACAAGTTTTGAGTATTAGATGATTATAAAAGATAAAGAAAAACAGGTTATATTCTGTCTATGGAAAATTCAGGCTCTTTACTTGTGGTTGTTGCCCTACATAAGCTTGAGAATCAAAACTATTAAATCATTATACTAGATTTTAATCATTTGATTTTTTTTAATAGTCAATCGGCTTAAAATACTGGAAACTCTGTGAAAGTGGCCCGAAGCACATTTATCTGTGTAATAGTCAAAAGTTACTCATACAAAATAGAAACTAGCAGTTGTTTGAATTGGATAACCGACATGTTCATGATTTCAAAATGGGAACTGATGAAAAGATATCTTGCAATAATACTTCTTCTTAGATAACTTGGCAAGAAGTTGCACCATGCTAGCATGTTTGGGATTGAAATCACTGACCAATGATAACTAGCATCTTTTACTTTCGAATTATTTTGGATTTGATATAAGGTCATCGGCAAGTTGCCGATTTCAAAATAGTTGATTTGTCTTGAACTTCTGTTAAACTCTATGAAACTTGTTTGTATTTATTAATATCTTTCGGTTTAGCGTTTGTCCGGACAAAACTCAAAATTTAAAATTCAACTTTTTTCATGGGTTTGATTTATTTTAAACAACGAGAACATTTTTTTATTGATAACAATTCTAAATTAAGTTTTTACTATTTGCTACTTGTTAGTTTTCATAAATTTTTTAAGTTTTCGTTTTTAAGTTTTAATGTTGTCAAAATTTATAGTTTACAAAAAACAATTCCCATAAAAATTAGGATAAACTAAAAAAATAAATTGTCGACTCAATAATTTAATATAAACAGTTTATGTTTGAAATATTCCTTGTAACTCTAGTTAATAACTTAAAACTTTTTTAAAAATTCTATAATTAGAATATTTTTTTTACTATTTTTTTAAAAGAAGATAGTTTTTGTTTGTCTCCGAGATATTGTAGATGGAGATATTTAAATGTAATTTACTAATATCTATGTAATGTTTTTTGTTTTAGTCGATTTTTAAATGTCAAGTTTGAACAAATCGATGAAATAAACTTTATATTTACAATTGCTTTTTACTGAATGAAATTTAAATATGATTTAGCAAAAAGTTTTGTTTTCAGAACTAATAAACAATTTTAAATTTTTATAACAGATGTTAATTCTAGTATAGATGAGTTTGCTTAATCAAAGTTAAAGTATTTAATCCTTCTAGAAAATATAATATAAACATTGATTGAAAAGGTAACTACTCTGTATGTAAACTAACCTACAGAAGCTAGGCTAAAACAAATAAAACTTGAATGATTCGATTACAGCTGCTTGAGAGTACAATCAACTAAAGCACAAAGTTTTTATAATTTCATTTTAATTCAAGCAGAAAAAAATTAAACATCAAAATATAAGAGGCGAAATTTCAACTTAGATTAAAATATTAATTTTTCTGCGAGTAAAAATTAAAAAACGCAAAAACTTATCTCATAGACATCAAACATTATTTTATCAAAAGTAAAATGTTTTTTTATCTCTTTAAAAATGTAATTTACAATCATACCAGCATTATCTAAAGTGGTTCATGTCTTTGCTTTTTGTTCATCAATCTTTAACGTTTAGCTTTAAAATGATTTTTTACGGATAAAACAGAAGAAAACTTAAATAAATATAGGAATGTTTAGGCATAACTATTTTCAAAAAGAGAACACATCTTTTTGAGTATTTCTGAGGCTGTAGTCAAAATAAATATCATCTTTTGAGATTCTGAAGCAGCTTCAAAAACTTGTTTTATACGGAGTAAATCTTCCATTATATCTTTGTTCTTCAGTTTTGCTTGATTATATTCATTCATTCTGGCTTCGTTGTCTTCTATGTTTTTCATGTCAATCAAAACATATTTCCGTCTCTTTGAAAATTCAAATTTAATTTCGCTTAGTAGGCTAGAAAAATTGAAACTTTTATAAACTTCTTGACACAGGTACAGATCAGTTTGGAGGCATATAGACTGCTCTTTTATTTTTAAAAACTTCATACGGGAAGCTAACGATATCAATAAATTAAAACTAAACAAAACAGCTGCAAGTGAATTGTTTAAAAACGCTGTAACCAAGTTTGGATTTTCTGTTACTGTTAGTAAATTTACTGGTAAGCTATATGAGGCGTATGTTTGCTCAGAAACATACAACTGCCCTGCCATTGAAGATTGAATAAAAAACATTAAATCGCATAAGCTTACAAATGCTTGTATTCTCAATATTTTTCGGTAATACTCGAAACCAATAGTATCGTAATCAAACAGATTATCACCTGAATCCACAAGTGAGGAATGAAAGACATCCAAAAATGATAAATATTCTTGAAACTTGTGATTATTGGTGGTTGTTGATAATTTAATTTGTTTAGTTCTACCAGATAGCAAAGACAATCTGTTTATCAAATCATTAAGTATTTTGGTTTGTTTGCAGAGTTTAGTTTCGCACTTATTGCTGAATACATCCAAGATCTGTACTATAAAAAATAAAAACGCAGAAGCTTTGTATCTCATTATGATTTTAGTTGGTATAAATTTTTCAGCAATCAACAGACAATGTTTTAATAATTCTAAAGCAACAAAATGGCTTTCTACAGATTTGTCCTTTTGCAAAGAAAACTTGGTTCCAATTTGAAAAAATATTGCAAGTATAATACGATCATATGAGATATCGTGAGCTTTAAAATCTTTTAATTTGTAAAGTTTAACTAATCCACTTTCTTTGTAAATCCAATAAACAAATCCTGCTGACAAAATATTATCTTTCACAGGTAAATCTGAAAAACAATCAAATCCATCAACAGAAATATCTTTATCTTGGTACTTAGAGTGAAGTTGTATAAGCTCATTTCCCGCCGGGCTTTTAAAAATGTAATCAAATAGACTACCTTGCAATATGAAAGACGTTTTTCCTTCAACATTTAAAACTTTCACACATTCAGAATATTTATTCATTTCAAAATTGTTCATTTTCTTGCTGATTAATCTACAAAATCAGGAGCTGCTAAAACTAAGGCTGTAGTTAAATGATTTATTAGACAAAGGTAGCATCACTCAGTACATTTAGTAATTTTAAATGTATGGGAAGATATCTTAACTTACATCCTATAGCAGGCAATAATATTTATATTGAGTTAAGAAGTAGTATCTTTGTTAAATAAATTCTAAATCAAACTTATGAATTCACATCAAATAATCAAAAATATATAACACAAAACTAGAAAACAAACGATAAAGTAAATAACATAAGCTTTCATGTAAGAAGAGTCTTCAACACATATGCTTTCATCTTTGGTTGTTCATATATTTATAGTCTTGCAGATGTAAACCAAATCAACTGAAATAAATGTCATGAAAACAGACTTGTTACTTATTCAATCATTTCGTTCAATCTGTAATCATTTCAATATTATATTTTCAATTTAAGAACTGATAAAATGAAAGTTTTATTATTAATAATTTTGTAAAATCCTATAAAGTGATTTCTTTGCTTTTTTCTGTTTATATAAATCGATATTTTACTGATATTACATAAAGCCTTATAACTATGCTTATATTTTGGCACAAAGATAGAAATAATTTCTTTGAAGTTGTAAAAGCTTTCTTCAGCTTTTTGAATAATTGCATTTTACTTACCGCTAGAAGCAATAAAAACATTGTTTTACTTGATTATGAAACACAACATTTGCATATTTGAAGAGTGTTTCATTTTTAAAGTTTATTAAGTGATGCTTATGAAGGCTTTTAAAGATTAGAAAAATTCGTTTAAAATCTCTTTTATTTTATTTTACTTCAAATAAAAATTTAGTTTCAACTCAGTTAGCTGTCACTACAAATAAAAGTTCTTAAGACTATTAACAAGAAAATCATAGATGTCTAATACTTCTAGTTAAAATGCCTTTTGTAGTATCACAAGACTTAAATAAAAGAATTGAGTGAAATTTTATAAATTAAAGGTTGTTCAATACATTACTACTTCTCAGTACTACAATTACGCAGAAGTTTTGCTTATTGTGGATTACAAATACTGCCTAAATTTGCAAAAATTTCATCTTACTCAATTTCTAGATGTTTTCATTGGTTAACTTGTAGACATTGTGCACCAGCATTTAAAAGCATTATTAACATCAATTAAGTATACATTACTCAACTAACTTCCATGACTTCTTGCTTTAATTTTGTAAGAATTTTGTAGTTTTTAAATTGTTACTTTTATAGATAACCTATTCTGAAAATTTATTGAAAGCAAGGTTGGTACCTACAAACACTTCACTTTAATAGAGAGGTGATTCACTTAATGTAGTCAATAAATCTGTAAAGTATTCTACAACCTTTATTTTACATTTTAAGTAGAGTTGCTGTACTACAAATTCAGACGACAACAAGCCCGATATGAAAATGTGTAAAATCATAAGACAACAATCACAAAGGCATATATACTTTTTCAGAAAAAAAATGTTGTCGGTGTTTTTACTAAAACCGTTTTTACTGCAGATTAATTTAACAGGTAAAAAGAAACCTGTTTTCACTTAGAAAAGCTGATTGAATCAATCTAAATAAAATAATAACTACCTGAAGTTATAAATAGGATTCATTCATGAGTTTCTAGCTATAAAATTTATATTGTAACCTTTAGAGTTTTTAGATTTTATTTTGTTAAAATAATAAGATTATCTACAGAAATAAGCTGTAAGAAAAGTGAATTTTCATTAAAATTTAAAAATCTTGTGAAATAATGTAATTATAGAAACTTACAAAGATTTTTGAAAAATGTTGATATTTTTGATAAAACAAATTAGTTCATAAACGGACAAAAATCAACTGCAAGTCAACGAATCGAAACCAATGTTTTTATGTCACAGGCTAAATGACTAACCACTAAATGCGCAAATATAAAAAAATACTGGTGCTAGGTCGGAAACCGGGTCATTTGAGTTAAAGGCACGATGCATTAACCAATTGAGCCACAACCGCCGATACGAAATGCCACAATTTGCTTTATATTGCAAAATATTTTGTTTTTTATTATATTTTTGAAGCGGGGTTTTCTTAAACTTGCAATGATTAGCTACTAAACTAATAATAGTGGCAGTAATAATAGTTGTATTATTCAAGGCTTTTATGATTTGTTTTACTCGCCTCTATACGTTTATAAATTGAGATAAATCAAAATTGCTACATTAAAACTGCGGTTTGCATTTATTCTTGGCGTTTTTATTCTGTATGTTAGCCAAGTAACCACATATTTACTTTACAAACTTTTCCACAAAATATATCATGTCAAAATGAGGTCTAATTTTAGAAGAAAAAGCATTACAAGATTGACCTTTTTCTTAAGATTTTACAATCACTTTCTGCGTTTTTTCTTTTTCAATTAATATTTTGTCTTAAATTTAATTCAAGGAATAACTTTGTCGAAAAAATGAATGAGATAGCTAAGCATTTAGAGGTTTTGAAGAAGTTGAGATCATTTATACTTTCTCGAATGCAAAAAAATTGTGTAGATTCTCTAGTTTATATTTATCAAATTAAAGTTTGGTGTAGCTAATTAAAGACGATTTAAACTGTTTAAATGAATTATGAATAGTCGACCGAATTTAAACTCTTTTTTCCTTATCTTTTGTCACCATGTAATTTAGTATTTGAAGTATTCGTATTTATTCATGTTTATTTATAAAATAATGAATTCATTTTGGACAATAGCTGTAGTAAATAGCAAACTAATATTAATTTGAAATTGTACAGAAGTTTTGTTTTAGATATAAAGTAAAGTAAAACTATATAATAGATTGATATAATATGAGAGTTGCTGTAATTTATAAATAAGTTTTATCAGAAAAAACTTTTATTTGATCTTTATCTGAGATTACAAATAAACTAGTAGACAAGCAGTATGGTAAGATTTATTGCCATTTTGCAGTTATTTTTAACACTAATTGAAGTTTTAAGTACTTGAAAAATACAAGAAGCAGACATTATTTACAAGAACTAGCTTTTCATAAAGTCTTTTTATTCACGTATATATGGAAGTAGTAAATATATACAGATAATAAGTACATTCTATAGTTCTACCACAAGGTAATAAGTATACTGAATAACTAAACCACAAAATTTAATTGCTAAAGAAAGCTTTCATTAAGTTACGAAAATATGGGTATTTTATATGGGTAATGCAGGTCTTTGCATTCGGGTATATATGAAGGCAGTAAATATATACTGATAATAAGTACACTAAATAGCTAAGCCACAAAACTTAATTGTAAATTAAAGATTTCATAAGGTTTCGAAAAAGTGCGCAATGTTGAAATTATTGATCAAAACTGAAGAATGTAAAGTTTGGTTAAAGCTAGAGACAAATTTTCACAAATATCTTTTACTTAGATACTTATTTTTTGAAAATACGTTGTCGAAAGAAAGTTTAGATTAAATAAAAAGTCTATTTTTTATCTTGTAATATGTAAATTTATTTCAGACGGTTAAGAATTCGGCAAATAATTATGTTTAAAATAAAAAGTTCACAACCTTCACGGACTTATAGGCACTTTTAGATAAAACGAATAAGTTCAGATATCTTTAAACTGTCTGAATACAGGTAAAGTGACGCCATTTATTAAAGTAGCTTGTGATGTTATACTTATTTAACATGATGTCATTATACTAATTTACCTAAAGATATTTTGTTAAAACACTTTAAACCAGCTCAGCTAGCACCTACATACAATTCATAAGTTTTGGATGATCATTCTATAAATACACTGCATAGATTTCTACAGCAGTTTCCACCTTTAACTAGCTTGGTTGCATGCGTGGTATGCATCAATCGATGTGAAATTTCACTACAACCTAGTTATCTGAAAAAGCTATCATAAAAGTATAATTGCTTATATTGTTTCAGCAGATTTTTGAAAACTTTTGTGCTGTTTAATTTACACTGAGAAATAATCAGCTCAGTTTTGCTATCATGAAATTCGAAGCAGATATTTCTTTATCATAGATTACATTTTTACAAACGAATCAGCTACTAATTACCACAACATCACAAAGTTTGATTTATTCACAACCAAGAAAAACAGAGTTTAAAACAGCTGAAAAATGTGACTTTTTTAAAATAGTTTGGAAGAAAAAATTTTAAAACAATTCTAGCTTCTACTTTGCTAACTTATTCAAAAGAAACAAGAATTTCATAGGTTATCAAACGCGTCAAAAAAGATTAAAATTTACTGATTGATAGACTTTGGTTAGAAAAAAGCTTTTATTGAAGTTTCTAAATTTCTCACCACTTTATTTAAGCTTTCCAAACAGTTTAATGTAACAAAATTTTTAAAGTATTATCAAGCTTCTATTGTGGTTGTGAAACTTTATTTTAAACAATCATAACAATCTGGAATGTTCTGATTGTGCTTTACAGTGAGCATCATTGATAACATCTCAAAAATACATGGACATCAAAAAACAATCGCATCTAAGTCTTATCCTACTAGACACAAGTACAGATCATTTTCAAAGGATTTGGGTTTGTTTCCCAACTTTAAAAACTTTGTAGTTGGTTAACGTTATCTACTAGTAAAAACGTTACAAAACATTTTAGTTCAATTTACATTTAAGCTTACATATTTTTACTCAATATGAGCACCTAAATAAAAATCAAAAAATTCAATGGAAGTAAATAATCAAATTATTGAAGAGAATAAAACAAACAGATTTTTATGACTTCAATACAATATCAGAAGCTTTCATAAAACCCATATAATCTAATGATTTTTTAATGTTATTACCTTCTTACAAAATTGTCAGAAATAATAAACTTTACTAAATCACATGCAATGTGTAAATGACTTGTGTACTATAACTTAAACATTGATTTAAAAATTCTAACTATGGTGTCTTTCAACTAGCCTATAAAATCTACACTAAAACAAATAAAACTTAAAAGATTTGACTATACCTGCTTGATAAGAAAACTGATTAAAGCACAAGGATTTCATAATTTAATTTGAATTCAAAGAGAAAACATTAAACATCAAATATAAGAGGCGAAATTTAAACTTAGATTGTAAAACATAAACTTTTCTGGTAGTAAAAATAATTAGCAAACGCACAAACAAATATCACAGATATCAAACTTTACTTTATCAAAAGTAAAATTTTATTTTGTCATTATACAAACTTATTATTTAAAATTACATCCGACCAACATTATCGGATGTCTCTGCTTCTTGCTCATATATCTTTGACGTTTAGCCTTTAACTTTTCAAGAGTTATCATTCTAGAAGAAAACTATTAAAAATGAATTTTTAAGTTTAAATAAAAATTTTCGTTAAAGAAAAATCAGAAAGTTTTTTATGTAAGGTTTCAGTGTCTGACTGATATTTTTGCAATTCTTATTTTTGACTTCATTTTCGCATTGATGTTCCACTTAACTTGCAAAACTATTGTGCAAGGAAGAACACAAATTTATGAATATTACTGTGGCTTTATCCAAAATAGATTTCATCTTTTGACAGTCTAAAAGCTCTTCACAAATTATACTTATCTTAATTAATCTGACCGACATCTTCTCATATCTTTCAGCAAACATTTCATCATTTTTATCTTTTTTATTTTTAGCAAACTTTTTTTTACCTTTCTTTTTTGCTTTTTTTGTTTTTTTACTCATAAAAAAGTCCAATTTCTCAGAAACATCTTTTTCAATAATCTTTAGCTGATCAGAAAAATTAAAACTTGTATAAAATTCTGGACATACGTACAGACCAGCTCGGAGGCATATAGGTTTCTCCCTTATTTTTGAAAACTTTATGTGGCAAGCTAACAATATCAACCAATTGAAACTAAACAGAACAGCTACAAATGACTCAATAAACAAGATTTTAAGGAAGTTTTGGTTAACTCCTTTTAAATCTGTTTGTAGTTTAGATGAAGCAATTGTTTGTCCAAAAACATGGTACTGTCCTGCTATTGAAGATTGAATGAAAAACATCACATCGCAGGAGCTTACAAATGCAATAACTCTCATTAAATGTCGGTTATACTTTAATCCAGCAGTTTCATTAGGAAACACAACAGTACACGAGCTCACAAGTGAGTAATGAAAAACATCCAAAAACGATAAATATTCTCGAAACTTGTGATTATTGGTGTTTGTTGATTCTTTAACCCTCTGATTGTTTATATTTGTTGATAGCTTCACATTGTTAGTTCTACCAGATAGCAAAGACAATCTGGTGATCAAATCATTAAGTTTAGTGGTTTGTTTGCAGAGTTTAGTTTCGTACATATTGCCGAATACATCCAATATCTGTACTATAAAAAATGAAAACGCGGATAAATTGTATTTTATTATGGTTTTAGTTGGTTTGAATTTTTCAGCAATCAACAAACAATGTTTTAATAATTCTAAAGCAACAAAATGGCTTTCTACAGATTTGTCCTTTTTCAAAGAAAACTTGGTTCCAATATGGAAGAATATTCTAAGCATATTAAAATCACATGAGGTATTTTTGAAATTAAAATCTTTCAATTTGTAAAGTTTTACTGATCCACTTTCTTTGTAAATCCAGTAAACGAATCCTGCTGACAAAATATTATCTTTCACAAGTGAATCAGAAAAACAATCAAATCCATCAACAGAAATCTCTTTATTTTGGTGCTTAGAGTGAAGTTCTATAAGCTCATTTCCTGCCGGGTTTGTAAAAATGTAATCAAATAGACTGCCTTGCAAAATGAAAGACGTTTTTCCTCCAACGTCTAAAACTTTCACACATTCATAATATTTATTCATTTCAAAATTGTTAATTTTTGTAGAAGATTAATCTACAAAATCAGGAGCTGCTAAAAGTAAGGCTGTAGTTAAATAATTTATTAGACAAACGTAGCATCACTCAGTACATTTACTAAAATAAAATGTTCTGAACATATTTTACCTTTCAGCTTACAGCAGGCAATCAAGATTTAAATCTTACTAAGAAGTAGTAGTATCTTCATTAACTTAAATTCTAAATCAAACATATGAATTCACATCATATAGTTAAAACATATTCAGTACTAAACTAGCAAACAAACGATAAAGTAAAAGATAGAACTTTCCATGTAAGAAAAGTCTTCAACACATATGCCCTCATATTCGGGTTGTTCATTTATTTATAGTCTTGCAAATGTAAACCAAATCAACCAAAATAAAAATCATGAAAACAGACTTGTTATTAATTCAATCAGTTTGTTTAAACTGTAATCATTTCAATATTATATGTTCAGTTTAAGAACTGATAAAGAGACAGTTTTATTATTAATAATTTTGTAAAATTATATAAGGTGAATTCTTTGCTTTCTCTGTTTATATAAATCGATATTTTGCTGAAATTACATGAAGCATTATGACTATGCTTATATTTTGCACAAAGCTAAAAATAATTTCCTTGAAACGTTTCCTTCAGCTTTTTGAATATATGTCTCTTTACTTTCCGCTAGACGCTTAGAGCAGGATACGACTTTAACAGCTTTTTAAATATATGTCTTTCTGCTAGAAGCAATAAAAACAAACATACTGGTGATCACGAAATACAAAATTTGCATATTAGAAACATCTTTTAATGGTCTTTTATTGAGCTTATCAAAGATTTGAAAGATTAAGAAATCTGTTTAATAACTCTTCATTTTATTTTGCTTCTTAAAATAAATGTAGTTTCAAGTCAGTTTGCTCTAAATATAAATGAAATTTCTTTAGACTAACAATAAAATATAAGTGATAAATGTCTAATAATTTAGTCAAAATGCTTTTTGTAATATCACAAGACTTACAAGTTTAAATAAAAGTATTAGACATTTATTTATGACTGAAGTTGTTTTCTTAAAGTATTTAGACAATAATGAATATATTGCTGTAGGGGTTTCAAGTCTTGTGTTGCTGATAGTGAAATGAAGATAAGTGTATTTGTCTCGTGGAGGCAGGTGGTAGTTAGATTTACTCATTATTAGGCTCACTTCAAGTCTGAAGAGTCTTACAACCTCTGTAAAGCAAGATGTTATTACCTGCAACGCCGACTCATTATATTCCACAAAGGCGTCATCGCCGAGACGATGTTTTGTTAACTAAGGTAGCAAGTTTATAATCTAGTTTTAATTATTTAACTTTTAAATTGATGGCTAATATTGCAGTAATTGTTTCATGAAACTTTGTGAATATAAACTCCTGGCAGCTAACTTATAGATTAAAACAATTTGGTTGAATAAATTAAAGTTATAAAATGAGTAAAGCTTGAGTTTAATTTCCAAATCTTACCGAAACTATCTTTTTGTTTTTGTAATATTTCTAATTACTACATGAAAGTTATTTTTATATTTTTATCCTCAATTAATATTTATATGAAAGCTTGAAAACTGAATTTGATGTTCCTAAACTACGAAAACTAAAATAGCAAATAAATCAATCCCAAACCAACCTTGTTTTAGACTAAAGCATATAATTTTTTTTTATAAACAAATTGAGTATTAAAAAGTAGCTTTCAACTTGATTTCGGTTTGCTTAAATGATTTAGAATTTGTGAAAAAAAACTTAAACTATCAAGAAATCAAAAACAACTTTTGCTATATTAAACAAACCAAAATTTTTAATTTAAAGAATAAAGTAAACGAAAATTTTTAATTTAACCTTAAAAATTAATAGCATCAATATTATCAAAACCTATTATTATCAAAACAATCTTTTTTATAACACCCAATCGAAACTATTTACTATTTTTATTTAGTTCCACAAATATACATTTATCTATGTCCTTATGGCCTCTCTGAATTGAAACTACCCATAATGATATCAAAAGTCAAATATCTCTGTGTGACGTCAACCAAAAGTTATGTATTTTGGACTTTTATATATTTTTTATAATGTTTTGTGGATATATTTTAAATATGTTACAACTGTAAATAAATCGAATTAAAATTCAAGTTAAGTTGCAAATATTCTAATTCGAAAGCTTGCATGCTATTGGCTGATCACAAAAGAACTGTTTTCAGTCTTATATGTTAGCTAGAGGTTGTCAAGACCTGTCACAATACTAAAGAATTAAAAAAATTTACTGAGCTTATAACTTAGCTGGTCCATTAACAATGATCATAACAAAATTAAACAGATTTAAATCAATTTTGATGGTAACTACAAAATACGTTGCACGGCTCTAAAGAGCAATTCAAACTTCTAAAGGAAATGTTATAGAAGAACTCTTTAATATCCGGTAAAAGTTTTTCTAAAAACCATTTGACAACTAAGATATAATCACTTTTGATTTTAGTTTTTTCTACTATTAAAAGTTTGAAACTAGCTTCCTCATAAACTTCCTTAATATTTATTATTACAGGCGCGTTATATACTCACTACTCCACAGCTTGTTTAACCAATCTCACAAGAGCGTCTTTTGTAAAATTGTCTTGAGAATCAGTTATGGTGATTTCTAATTCATAACGGACTGCACCCAAATATTTTTCATGCCAGAGTACTAAAGGTAAAGGACAAAGTGTTTTTGGGTTTGCTAGGTTACTGAGTGCAAACCACTAAGTGTTTTTGGGAATTTCATAATATTATCATTTGCAATTTTCCTTTTGTGAATCTTGATTAAATTCTTCAAATAAAAACTACTGTTATACCACTTTTGTAAGAAATAACTTATTATCGGTTTTAATGATTATTTTTCCAAGTTTTTGGCTTTTAAACATATTTTTTATGATTTTTCTACAAACTTATTTCTGTAGAAGCTAAAGTATAAAATATCAACTCAGCTGTTTTGACTTTTTAACTTAATCTCTGTTATAGTTCTCTAAAGATATCTTTTTAATCCTCATTTTAATTATTACTTATTTAATTGATGTAAATTTGTATTAGTTTAAATCTTCTCAATAATATTAAGTCAATAATGTTTTACTTCAAATATTTATTTAGTGTGTTTATACTTCTTACAATATATTAATAACTCTATTTATTTTAGTGGATTTTATTTATAAATAATATGCAGTTACCTTTTATAGGTAAGTTTAAAACCTAAATAAAACTATTAAAAGAAAAATTTACAAATACAGTTTTAGTTTTTTACAGCTTTATTATGTATAAATTTTGTTGACGATTTCTGTTACCTAGAGTTAGATATAAATCGTAATATGATGTAATAACAATTTACTAATCATATATATGAACTAATTCTTCTATATCTATCAAGTTGACTATCATTACTTAGCTGAAGAATTTATGTAATAATTTAATCATATTTCTAGCTAAACCGAATTTCATCTTGTTTTAACTTATTAAGTATAATTTATAAAAATATAAAACAAAAAATTTTATCCTGAAGGTAAGTTAAATTTTTAAGGTGATGAAAACTTCTACGATAGCGTTATAATGCAGGCATAACTAATTTTAAACGAACAATGCAACTTTATAATTATTTTTGTGGCTTTAGTCAAAATGTGTTTCATCTTTTGACAGTCTAAAACACTTTTACAAATTATATTTATAATAAGTAATTCGTCGTACAGGCTCTCATATCTACTAACAAACATTTCATCTTTCTTGTTTTCTTTATTTTTCATATTACTCCAAAAATATTTCAGTTTCTCTTAAAATTCGGATTCAATTTTGCTTAGTTGGCTAAAAACTTGAAACTTGTATAAGCTTGTTGACACAGGTACGTATTAGTTTGGAGGAGTATAGATTGCTTTCTTATTTTTGAAAACTTCAAATGGTAAGCTAACGATATTAACAAATTAAAACTAAACAAAACAGCTGCAAGTGAATTGTTTCAGAAAACTTTAGCAAATTTTGGATGTTGTTTAACTCCTTGTAAACTTATTTGTAGGCTATATGAAGCAAACGTTTGCCTAAAAACATATAAGTGTCCTGCTATTGAAGATTGAATGAAAAACATCAAACCGCATAAGCATACAAATGCAATTACTATTATACTGTTATACTCTAAACTAATAGAATTGTAATCAAATAGATCTTCAGTTGACTCAAGTGAAGAATGAAAGACATCCAAAAATGATAAATATTCTTGAAACTTGTGATTATTGGTGGTTGTTGATAGTTTAACAATTTTAGTTCTACCAGATAGCAAAGACAATCTGGTGATCAAATCATCAACTTTTTTGGTTTGTTTGTAGATATTAGTTCCGTACATATTGCCGAATACATCCAAGATCTGTACTATAAAAAACGAAAACGCAGTATTTCATTATGGTTTTAGTTGGTTTGAATTTTTCAGCAATCAACAGACAATGTTTTAATAATTCCAAAGCAAAAAAATGGGCTTCTACAGATTTGTCCTTTTTGAAAGAAAACTTTGTTCCAATTTGAAAGAATTTTCTCAGTATAGTAAAATGATATGAGATACTGCTGACATTAAAATCTTTCAATTTGTAAAGTTTCACTAATCCACTTTCTTTGTATATCCAGTAAACGAATCCTGCTTACAGAATATTATCTTTCACAAGTAAATCAGAAAAACAATCAAATCCATCAAAATCTTTATCTTGGTACCTAAGGTGAAGTTCTATAAGTTCATTTCCTGCCTGAGTGTAAGTTCCATTTACTACATTAAAATAAAATTACTAATATTTCAAATAAACAATTTTCAATAAAATAAATTTGTTTTTTTACAATTTTAATTGCGTTAAATGTAATGAGTTAAATTTGGGTGATTGACCTGTACATGGCAAAATGATTCAAGTTCCAGATACCAAAATCAAAATGGCTAGTTTCAAATATTTGTTTTGAAATAATTCCAAATTGGATTGATTTATTCAATTTGGAAAATTAAAATTTATTTCTTTTTGAAATTGAGAATTTGATGGGACGAGCAAAACTTAGCTGCCCAAAAGAGGTCAAAGTTGATAAATCCTCTATAAGAGGTGGGTGTGAAGGAGTTTGGAAAGATGTTGCTATACCAAAAGGTAATGTGTCTTGACCATATGAGGGTGAAAATAAAAAATAGCAGCAACTCATCTTGCTTTCTTGTGGCGTTCAGGATCAGGCATCTTCCAAACCTGTACTTTATGATCTCCTGATAGATTAAAGATTTCATTTGGAGTGAGAAAAATAAATTGAACATTTGGTTGTGTCTTTGCACAACCTAACAAAACTTCTATAGCCATACGATGGTTATTAATATCCATAAATTCATCAAATTCATCCAAACAACGAAGAAGAGTATGCATAATCTTTCCTAAAGACATCATAAAACAAACTTTACTGAAAGAACGCTCACCAACAGAAAGGACCTTAATTTCCTTTCCACTTCCTCCCCCTCATTGACTGACTTCAAGTTGAAGTAATTTTTTTGTATGATCAAAGTTTGTTGACTTACCAACTCAAATTTTTTTTTCAACTCTGCAACTAAGGTCTTATTCTCATCATACTTAAACAATAGTTTTGTTCAGATTTCAACTTCTTTAATTGATCTGATAAAATGTTAAGTTCCTCAGAAAGGTTATCAACTATTTCATATCGAGCTATTACAGTTTCTTCGATCGATCCACAATTTCTTTTTCTTTCAGTTAATTCTAGTTTAGTTGCTTGTCGCTGTGAATTAACTCTGATTAATTCGTCCTTTTCTTTTTTCAATTTATGCTCATAAAGCAAATTTTTTTCTTCTAATTCTTCCCAGTTCATTTCAATTGGCTTTTCCATCCACTCTAGTTTACTGATCTTTAATCGAACTTTTTTCATATTTTTTACAAGATCAACTTTAAGCATCTTCATTTGGTTCAAGGACTTCTTTTTCATGTTAGATTGACTTTGCAATTCATTTATGCTAAATCTATCTTTTTTAAGACTGTTTTGATGAGTAATAACTTTTTTTCGATGTTTTTAATAGCTTCCTAAAAGTCTTCACCTAAAAAACTTGTTTTTGATGAATATTTGTTTGAATAAAACTTTCTGACATAAACTTCATCACCTTCTGATGTTATAGCCTTCGTACACTTATCCCTTTTCTGAACTTGAATGCAATCAATAGCTTCATTCAAATCAGGAATTATGAGAACGTTTTCAATATGAGTGCAATCAATCAAACAATTCATCACGTTTACATCACTTACTTTCAGCAAGTCAAAAACAGTCGAGTACTTTGGGTGAGTTGTTCTAAAGCGGTTGACATCATGTAGCTTTTCTCCAAACTTCACAATGTAAATTGACACCGTTTATCCTGATTCTTTTCTGGTTGATATCCTACGTATATTAGAATACCTACGTATCTTTATGATTTTCACTTGAAAGCCAACAAAAGAGCAGTTATCTGTGTATGATTTCATCTGAGGAGTCAGTCTGCCTCAACCTTTAATTTATTTCTTTTTGTCGACATTCCCGAGCTACTTGCAAGGCATTGTCTTCATGAATTGTCGTAAATGATTTGATGATTAAAATGTTAACAAGGTTTGTTTAAAATCGGCCTTTATATTAAAAACTAATATAATAAGTTTATTAAAACGAATTTATTTATCCACAAATTATGTTGTTATTAATCAAACAATTTCTGGTAGAGTTAAAGAAAGGAATTGTGTATCTTAAAAGATGTTAATTAAAAGTTACTATCCTTAATCTAGTCAACAAACAAGATGATGTGTAAAATTGTACATTTGAATAAAATAAATTTGTACATTCGAATAAAATAAATTTGTACATTCGAATAAAATAGATTTGTATATTTGCATAAACTAAAATTGTAAATTTGAATAAAAGAAATTTGTACATTTGAATAAAATAAAATTATACATTTGAATAAAACAAATTTGTACATTTGAATAAAATAAAATTGTATATTTACATAAAATAAATTTGTACATTTGAATAAAATAAAATTGTGCATTTGAATAAAATAAATTTGTACATTCGAATAAAATAAGATTGAGAGGATCCATACTTGGATTCACCATTACAAGATAACCATCTGATTCTGTACTAACTACAATCTACTGTGGCTTATTTGCTGTTGAATGTATTTAAAATCTGCTTCACTTAAAGGTAATTACGTCATTGATGACGTCATCAATTTGTTATTTAATCATATTTTTTATAAAAAAAGACCTATTTGGTTGTTAGTGAGTTTTTTCAATCTTCTTTCAAGTTATTCTAATCTTTAAGATTGCAATTCAAAAATTTTTATTGTACTAAATCCAAACATGACTTCATCTTCAAATCATTCTGATCTTCAAGCTTTCTACCAAATTGTTGCAGAGTTACATCAGTTCATTCTAATATCTTCCATTTCCTTAGGAAGATTTTAACATGATTTCTACTTCAAGTTATTCTAATCTTCAGAATTCTTCTTTCACATTTACTGCTTCTGAATCTTTTATTATATTTTCATCAAAATATTTTCTTCTCATTTTCTAGAAAGATTCTGTTTAAAATTTTTACATCTTTTTTAAGTTTAAACAACTTCAAAGACGTCTTTATCTTCAGATCATGTAATCTTTCATATCTTATTGATCTTAAAGTAATTTTAGTCACTAAAACCTGTTTAACATCTGATTTAAAATAAATGATCTTAGGACTTTATTTAAAAACAAAATTTTTCATCAAATCTTCCTGATATAATCTCTTCTTACTCATCAAAATTCCTGCTACATTTATCTCCTGCAAAATCTTTAAACAAAATCCAAACTTCTCTAATCTAATATCTTCTTACAGGATCAACAACAACCAATTAATCAACCCTTCTTCAAACCAAATCACAACATCCATCATTTCTCTCGACATCTCTTCCAAGAATCTCCAATCACTTCAACATCTCAATCAAATCTTCCCGAACTTGTTGCGCTTCAATGCGTCCAACAACAGCCTTACTTCGGTAGATTAGAACCATTTCAATGAAAAGTCCCTGGTCACCAGCTGTTTATAGTGTTAAGCCAACGAGACCACAACCTGTCGGTCCACAAGCATCATTAATCTATGGTGGAGTACCAACACCACAAGACAGTTATTATGACGATGAAGATGTTCTTAGTGACGGTCACAAGTACGATATTCCAATGTTGGAAGGACCAAGTTATCTTCCACAACAAACAGGAGTTGTCTACACTGACAATGATAAGAATCTTGGAGATCATCAACCATCAACATTAGATGTCGGACCAGTACCAACTGCTCCTTGACATCCACTTGCATATCCAAGTCCATTCGGACCAATAGTTAGCGATAGTGGCAAGGCTATGCGACCACAACCTATCAACAATTTCTGTTTCTACTTTATCTTATCAACTCTCGACATATCTAGAAACATGATTGATGACGTCACACTGTCGCAAACCACGTGATTAACGCATCTTAACTTATCGTCCAATCACTTAACAAGATTTCAGTCATGTGATGAACCTTGTAAGCTTCTAGCGATGACGTCACTTACAATCGATCCCAACTTGATCCAAGATGCTAATCCTTAGATCAATGATCTCAATCTGTCTTCCTGTTTCAAGCAACTTTCTGCATCTGATAATCTCTTTAATTACATCATGATGTAGCCTTTTTGAAAGATAGCTCGAAATTTTGTTGATACAATAAAACATCTAAGCACAAAACAGTTTTTTTGTAGTTAATTAAGATTTATAATTCTTTAAAACCATAAAGAGCAAATTGTATCCTAATAACAAACCATTAACTAACATCACAGTCTTCAATTTCAAAGTTTTTGGTCGTGAAGAAACTAACTAAGAATTAATTTGTGAAATTGAAAATTTAACATTTATAAAAAGATTTTCTAAATACAAAAAATTCTTAGAATTAAAGGTTTTTATAATAGAGTAAACAAAGTTGATTGATTTTACAAAGATATTTGTGGAATAATAAATCTATTGATGGAATATTGGTAAAAGGAATTATAAAGTTGGTTGAAGAAATAAAGTTATAAGCTTTGTTATAAAATTTGTGGGCTGGAATCTGGCTAAAGATTATCTCAAGTTTTTAAAAGTTTCAAAACATTGAATGACTAAAATAATTACATAATAAAATTAAAGAGTGAGTTAATGAATTTATGCTAAAGATAATAATATAATATGTCCTGCTTGGTGGCGAAGCGGTTACTACACCTAGCTACAAGGTACATCTAGCTAGGAAGTACCGGGTTCGACCCCAGGTGGAGACATATAAAACTCCTGAGAAAAACCATAAAAACTCCTGAGAATGTGTGTTGGTGAGATGTGCTCTCTTTAGGCACCCTCCTTCGCATTTATATATATAAAATAAAATATATCTAAATAGGTGTCTAACTTTAATAAATATATCCTTGGAATATATATTTTTATCTTTTTGTAATGTTTAGCTTTTTGAATTATTGTAAAATAAATTTAATTGTTAAAATTAATTTGTTCAATAAAAATACAAATCAATTCTAAGTTTTGAAATTTAATCAGAAATGTATATTAACCTTTTACATAATAATATTTAATTACAAATCATTTTCAAGTTTATCAATAGCTAAAGTATTTTGTAATATCAATATTCTTCATTATTATATTTCTTTATCAAAAATTAATATTTTCAGTTCATATATTATTACTTGACAAAAGCAAATACATCTAAAATTAATTATGTTTTGCAAAAATAATAAAGATAGAAAGTAACTAGTTTGATGATTGCTGAAATTTTTTATATATTATAAATTTTTCTGGCTTACCAAAATAAAAACAGTTTTTTAAATTACTTTCACAGATACTTTTATTTCAAATCTTAGCATAAAATTGTTTAAAAACTTATTACCTGTAGTACAAAATTTACTAACTTCAATATAAACTTACTTTCAAATTCAAATCTAACATATTTTTATATATATCTATGCTTTTGCACTGTTGTTATATTTTTTATGTTGCTTTAACCTGAGAATTTTAAACTATTTCTTTGTTGTCATAATGTTTTGTTTTCGAGTTAAGAGTTGTAAGTTTTTTTTATCGGCAATCATGCGTTAAGTAAAGGAAATAAAACTCTAGCACCATCACTGTTAAAAGGTTTCCAGGAAGAATTTTGATTTACTCTTTTAAAGAAATTCTTTTTCAGATGATGAACACTCTTTTGATTGCTGCAAAGAAGTGAGATTTAAGTTCACAATTAATAAATTTAAAACAATAATCATTTAAGAAACCCAACTGTACACAGACACTGACAACTACTGAAGAATTTATGAAAACAGTAAATAGTTCATCGTTTAAGTATAAGAACTCTCTGTGGAGTTTTGTTAATGGTTTACTAATAACTATAAACTTCATCTTATCAAGGTGGTCCAAGCATTTTCAGTCCTATTCGACGGTAAGCGCTCTGTAAGTGATAAAAATCTTCTCTGTATTCCACAACACCAGGTGATTTTGGAGCTTGATGAGCCCTTTATGTATTAATGAGATCACCAAAGCAATCAATCAGCTTAAAATGCAAAAGAGCTTCTGATGTCGATGGAAACGATCAGAGTTGTGAAAAAGGTAGTGAGTAACTAAACAAAGCTCTAAGCTGCTTGTATTTTGCTAACTTATCGTATTTGCTCATAGAAAATCTGATAACAATTTCGTAAGCAAACTAAAAAAAGACGTATTTTGATAATTGAAAACGTATTAAATATATATATATTTTATTGATCACGAAATTATTATTTAAAAATCAATTTTTTGCTCTACTGGTTTATTATTATAATTTTGCATGTCTTAGTTCGTTTATCGTTACTTTTGTTGTTAGGCGCATTTTGTAATAGAATAAAGCTCTTTTTAAAAGCTGTTATTATTCCACTATACCACATTCATACACCTCACCAAAGTCTTTGATGCTGTAATTAGAGAAGCCCTGGGAAGATAATCAAACTTCTTGGATGTCTACTTAAGTTTACTAACATGATTATGCGGCTCAACAATTAGCAAAAAAGGTAATGTAAAATTTGGAAATGACTTTCTCACACTGTTGTGACAGAAACAGTTTAAAGAAAGATGTGTGCATACAACAACTCTCTTTTCAATATTATTCATTTTGAGATTAAATCATATATCTTTAAACCTGGATGAACAAGACACAATCTATTTTTGGAACCACTTTAATGACTTTACAATCAATTTGAGACTTCTAAGATGTAAATCTTATCTCACCATGATTTATAAACTTATGTTTGCAGATGATGCTACTCTAATGCCACACTAATTCAATACATAAAGAACATCTTGCTTCAAGAAGACTGCAAAACTGTTTACGACTCATTTATTATTTCACTTTTTCCTGTCGATCTATCTTACATATTTTCTTTCACTATTTAGTTATCTCTGCACTATCTCTGTACCTCAAAACATTCTTGATAAAAATAGACTTAACAATTTTTAAACTTTACATAATTTTTAACTTTATAAATTTGTTTTTATTAGCTGATGCTTTAAACATAAAAATCTAATCTAAATAAATTAGATATAAAGAATTTGATAGACAGTAATTTTTAAGAGGCAGAAACTTTTTTAAATCAAATTTATTACGATTAAATCACACATAAAAGTTAATATTCGCCAACGACATCAACAGAATCAATTTGCGCATTCCGTAAATTAATTTTATAAAATATTTTCTGCTGATTCTTTTTAACCAGCTCCATAACAACATATTCTGTTTCCTTAAAAAGATGAACAGCAGTTACATCAGCTTCAGTATAAAACCACTTAGATACAGGAAGTTGACTAATATAATCAGCAAATGGTATGAAAGTTGATAAAAGTCTGCTCATAGTATCAACAATCATAGATTTTTCGGCATCCTGCTCGCAAAACTTTGGTAGCTTGAATAAATTAACAAGACCATCAGAATAAACAGCTGCTACTATTTCACAATCAGAACTAATAGCAAGTGCAGTAATCGTTCCTCCAACTAAAGAACTCCTAAACTCATGAAAGAGTTTTCCTGTTGAAGCAAAAAATACTCGAATAACAGTTCCACGTTCAGAAGCAGTAGCAATCATATCACTGTTTGAATCACCACAAATAGCCACCACTTTATGTTTATGGGCTTCAAGTACCATACGAATTTTCATATTTTTTAAATCAAATACTTCTACATGCCCACAGTCACAATGATATCCATAAGTCACTAATAGTTTCTGTTTTTCTAGAAAGCAAATAGTTCCACTTTTATCATGCTTTTGACTCAGATATTTCAAGGATTCATTCTTTGATCTCTGATACATTCTAAAATTATCTTTGGTAATCAATGTAATGAGAGTATCAGTTGCTGTTACTTTAATATATGGAAGATAATCATAAAGATTGAGAGGATCCATACTTGTATTTACCATTACAAGATAACCATCTGATTCTGTACCAACTACAATCAACATGGACTTTTTAACACCCGAATTTTCTCTATGACTCAGCAGCATTTTTGTGGCACACCATTTAGTGAGAGACTTAATCTGTTCTTCATCCTTCAAATTAGATTTTTCCTTCATGTATAGATCAGTAACTGACTGAAGATTGATTATTTGTACTTTGTCGAAATTCATTGGAGATATCATCATATCCACTCTATTTAAATCTTTTAATGTTTCCAAGGTAGCAACATACTTCTTGTTTTGTGACAAGAATTGAGAACTTTCTTTAACTAGAGACATTATTAACTTGTATCAAATTTGTAAACCTAAAAAGTATTTAAAAAATTATTTGACAAACAATTTTAATTTAATATTTAAATATATATAAAATATAAGATTTTACTTGAAGTAAATTCAAAAAATCTACAAATTTAAGTATTAAAAGATTGCAGAGTAAAATATATATTTAAAAATAGTTAATTTAGAAAAATTGAAAATTAATAAAATTCATAATACTTAAATTATTCAACAAAAATATCAGCTTAAATTTTGATGATATATTTATAGGATAAATATCCATAAAAACTACATTTGATTCAATAAAATATTTCTATTTTAGTTACAAAAAATAATAAGTTTATTTTTTACAATTACAAAAAAAAATAAAATGTAGAACAATTTTAACAAAAATATAATTTGTCAAATAATTATAAACTAAAAAATAGTTTGATAAAAAATAAAATCTACACAAACGATAAAAAAGTTTGTATAAAAGTTTAAAATTACTAAACTAAAGAAAATTAAGACGAAAAAAACAGATTACAAAACTTTTATTAATAATGAAACTAGAAATATATGACAAAATTGTTTTCAATTTAATAATATCACAATAAGTATTAATAAAACAATATTATTGATACTTTCATATCTACAATTAAAAACAAATCTTGTACTTTGAAACATAACATTTTTTCAATGCATAGTTTTCCTTAAGAACAACTTTAGTAATAAATAATATTAAATGCAAAATTTAGTTTATAAAAAATTAATTTTAACAAATTACTCATTATTATGGCTATCATCTAATAAATAAAAATTAGATTAAAATAAAAATCCCAAATATAATTATAGAAACTAAAAGATTAAAAATAAAAATAAAGAATTAATCACTTTAAATTAATAATCTTAATATAATTATGAAATTATCTTTAAATAAAAAACTTACAAAAGTCTTCTGTTAACAACACCGGTAAATAATGATGAAAAACTCAAATGTCAGAATACAGAATGAACTAACAACATGCAATGCGCAGAAACCTATGCGGTAAATAATCTACGGTTCATACGTTCTGCGATTACCAAAGAAAAATAGCTAGATACGAAACTTTAAGAGGTATGCTTTCAATAATCTTTTGGAATGTTAAGTAAATGATATTAGTTAACTCATATTTGTCATATATAAATGTTTATATATGTTTATTTATATATAAATGTGTTATATATAAATAAAAAAAATAAATTTTAGTTAACTTTTATTTGTCAGATGGATGCAAATCACAAATTCTATTCTTCGAAGCAGTCTTTGCTGTCATAAGTATTCACTCCAAGAGCTCACAGTGCGCTATTGTACATCTCAACTTTCATTTTGAAGCAAGACAAAGGGGTAGTAGTGTTGATGATGTTAATATATCTATTAAAGTTAAGGATTCAACAATTTTCTCTGGAATGGACATGGCGATGGTGTTTAAGCGCAGTTTACGTTTTTGTTTTCGACTTTTACTTTGTCTTACTTGAAAGATGAAATTTGCAGTATACTAGAGGTGATTGTTTAGAAAGTTTTTCTTTTATTGAATAGTATTTGTATTTTTTACATCTTGATTTTAGAATAACGAACACTAAAATTAGAATAAAACTCTGATGTACTTAATTACATGTCTTCTCTGAATCTTGGACAGTGAAGAACTTTATCATCTAATTATTTAACTATTCGTTTGATCTTAATAATTTTTTCTATAGACAGGATTTCAAATAGTTTGTGTTTATAGTCGAACAAGCTAGTAGATAAAAAAGCTGAAACTATTTACCTTTATTTAGTTTAGAAGCATTTTGCAGGATTTAATTCAGTGTTTCAGGTATTAAAAGTCAAATTTCAACTTTGTCAAATGAGCAAATAATGTTTTGCCTAAATAATTTTCTATAACTACATTGCTGTTGAGCAATCTATAAAATATTTTTCTATTTAAGGAAAGATTATGTGAAAAGTCTTCCAAAACAATTCTTGTTGACAAACTGCTACTAATAACTGAAAATCTGGCTTAAAATGTTTATGTAATCATATTCGTATAAATAATTGTTAAATCATTTTTGCTTACTACTAATATTGACTTTTATTTAATTTGAAAAAGTAATATAGATGCATCTTTATAAAAAAATTATTTATTCCGAACTAGTTCAGTTGCTTCACACCAAATTCACAAATCTTTCAATACATACAATTTTAGTATCTTTTGAAATAAATAACATTTAGACAATTTTGTTAACAAGTTATATATAATGTTGCCAGCTTCTTTTTTCACTTAATTTGATATATTTTCTTATTTACGTTTATTTAACTATGCTTCAATAGAGTTCTTTTTTCTACATTAACTATACTATAGACTTATACAACATCCTTCAGCAGTTTTTTACAGTCTTCTATATCAGCTGAATAGTTTGTCATCTCCAACGATGCATTGAATAAAACAAATAAAATGAAAAAAAATAGTATTAATTTGAGCTTTTGCGGAACAAAAATTACCAAAAAAACATTTCTCTATTAGTGGAACTTACTTTTAATTTTTAATGTTTAGTTTTCTTTCTAAAAGGTATTTCATTTCTGCTAATTTACTTTATATTACTACAGTAATTTTCTTATGAATTTAATCAAACATTTTTTAATTATAAAGATAATATACAAGTTACAACAGTTAGCACTCTTAAAAAGTATAAGGTTTTGATATATTTATAATTGTTAGTAAATAACTACTGTAAGTAATATATTGTGGAAGATTTCGCTGGTTTAACAAGTATTAAAATAGTCAGATTCTCCAGGATAAACTTCGATGTATAATTTATATAGCTTCCTCCATAATTGCTGATCTCGCTTCCAAATATTTTGTACATATGTGTGATCTAAAATCATTAATACACTTTTAGTAAACAATTGATAATAAGTAGAAACTATTTCAAAAAATAATACTCATCAATTACCAATGTAATCATGGTCGATGCAATGACAGATTTGACATCCACTGTAAGAGATGTAACAACATTTTTCTGATGATTCACAACTGATGCCATCATCATTATCACATTTAGGAAGTTTAAAATCACTATCTTCAGGACTAAAAATTTTGTTATATAAAATAAAAAAGTTAAAATTTTGAAAAAAAGTTGTAAATTTACATTTTGTCTACAAACTCTTTTAAAAACACTTCCAACATATTAACTCTCCAACTAGAATAATCACAAGACCATGCTCGGCGACGTCCACATTTAGATGAATCATCATAAAATCTTGAACAATTGAAGTCAACTGGTCTATCTTTACTAAGAGGTGGACATTCTTAAAAACAGATTAGAATGAAATTAACTTGTCTTTAAACAATTAGATTGAAGGTAATACTTGAAGATGGTGAAGTATAAGTTGTTGTTTCAGCTGTTGTTTCAACCACAGTTGTTGGTGGCTGAGTTGTTGGTGACTGAGTTGTTGGTAGCTGAGTTGTTGGCTCAGTTGTTGGTAGCTGAGTTGTTGGTAGCTGAGTTGTTGGTGACTGAGTTGTTGTTGGCTGAAATATTGAAATATTATTACAAAGATCTTCAGAACAAGAGCTATGTGAGCAAGTTGTTATGTCTTCTGCTTCACAAAAGGACGGATCGCTGAAATCATCGTCTATCTTGACACAGTTTGCTACATAGGCTGTGTATGTTGCTGCAATTGAGATAAAAAAATTAATTTTGATCAGCAAACTTCTACTAACTAAACTAAGTTCTAGAAATAAATAGTAAGTTTTAAAAACGCTTTTTTAAAAGTTATCAAATAGTAGATTTAGAGTTAAAGTTTGTTTATTTTAAAATTTTTGAGACTATATTGTTTGTTCTTACCAGAAAGAAATCTATATATTGTAAAGTAGCAAGATGTGGATTCAGGACAGTCAGCTTCATCACTTTCAAATAGAACTAATTTTTCTGTCTTATCTTCTATAAAACCACGATACACTACACATTTGATTCCATCTAAATTAAGAAATATTTACTTTGAAGTCGTTATTAAATATTCAGAATGTATATTAATAAATATTAAAAAGACTTCTATTATCAGTATTATTATATTTTCTATGAGAATATATGTTAGTAAGAGGTTCTCTTTTCAAGCATACTACTTTGCGTTTATTGTAAAGAAGAAATAAATTTTCAAACATTATTAACAATAAATTATTCGAATAATTTCACCTGCAGTATTCACAGCATAAATCAAAACTGTTACTAAAGCTAATACAATAGACTTCATTTCTATTAAATCCTGCAAAATCTTTTAAATGTTTAAGCTGAAGTCTTTGAAAATAAAGTTTAAAATCAAGTCCCACCAATAAGACTATCTAAAATCGAAAGAAATTGAAGTACTTTTAGCTACTTTCTTTTTACAACAATGATTAGACTATGCTTACTTTTAATAGTGAAATTATCTTTTTTCTTTTTTATTATTCTACTTTGTAATAGTAAAAAAAAGATTTTCTTAATAAAGGTAAAATAGAACCAAAAATAGAATTTGTTTTGTTATATCTTATTTCATGTAAGATGATAAAAACGTTTTTAATGGTTATGATCAATCTTAAAAAGACTATTAAATACTCCTGGAAGTTTCATGCTTGAAATATTTCAAGTAATTAAATATTCCATTCTACACTTTTTTGCTTTCCCAATAAACACAGTTTCTGTATAGTTATTTTGAATAACATAAAGTGTTGAATTTTTATTGTTAAAATGTTATTCTAAATTCTACAAATGAAATTCTATATTTGAATTTTACTTTTATCAAGTATGTAAAAAATATATTAAATTGTATATCTTATTGTGTGAAGAAATGAGACTTTAATCATTATGAAAAGGATGAGGAACAAAAACTTCGATTGCAACCAGAATTTCGCGATGAATAACAATGATGCAAAATTTCACTATTTATTCAATAATGTTGATTATTTATTAATAATTATTCAATCAATTAATTTTAATTGGCTTTTTACATGTTGGTACCAAAAACCACTTTATAAAAAAAGTAATTTACACGAGTAGCATTGCTTGTAAACTTGCTATCATCGATCAATAAGTAACCTTAGAAGTCTGATATCTCTGTACTAAATCGAACTATTTTAACAATCGATTTTGTGCACGAATGATTCCTATTCATCTGTGAAAGGTTAAATCTAATGCTATTAATATCAAACTTCGAAAAAAAACATTAAAAAGAGTTTATAAAATCTGTTTTAAATTAGAATTATAATAATATTAAAAAAAGGAAAAATTCTCAGTTTAAAAATGGCAATGTTGGTAATATTATAACAGTTCAACTTCTGCTTGAACAACGCGAGTGACTCAGACATCAAACTAAATATAATAAATAAAGAATATAGTAAATTGGGTATTTTAGTCTGTGAGAAAATGAGATTTTAATCTTTATAAAACAATGAAGAACAAAACTTCGACTGTAACCAAAAATGTTCATATTAACAATTGATTTTGTGCACGAAAGATTCCCATTCATCTGTGAAAGGTTAAAGCAAATGCTATTAATATCAATTTTCAAAGAAAAATATTAAAAGAGTTTATAAAATGTGTTTTAAAAATATTCGATTTTTATTAAATAAAACATAAGTTTCGGGAAATTCCTTCTACTAATTTAAAAGTCGATGTTCAGTTCATACAATTTATTAAAGGTTTTTAAAATAAAACATGCCAGAGATAAGTTTTTACTTTGATTCAATTTAAGAATGTTTCTATTTCTATCATATATAAGTATACATAATAATTATAACTATAATAGGTAATTTATTTTCGGTTAAAAACTTCAAAAGTTAAGGAAATAAACTTTTGAAATTATTAACTATTTTGTCGTGCAATTTTAGATTTTTTCAATTAAAGACATTGATATTCATAGATTAATAATGATCGAAGGTTCCTACTAATGCAATTTAATACTTTTGAAAATCTTGAAAGAAATCGTCAAAATAAATTCTTTTTCAACAAATATTCAAAATAGTTTTTAAATATTAATTTCTTTACAATTTTTTCAATTAAAGACATTGATAAAAACTTGCTGAAAAATAAATATTTGCCGTTAAATGAACCAATAATAATAAAATAATGAACCAATTACATAAAAACCCAATTTTATATTTTTAATATAATTACTTAAAAGAATGTTTTTGGTATTTTAGATACAGAAAATTTCTTTAAAGTGCTCTAAAGTTAATTAATTAATTTGTTCATTTAACATGTTTCATTTGTTTATTCATAATTTAGGTTATTTTTAAAATTTTTATCATCGTTGTCTTCCACAATTTCTTTAAAATCTTAAATTTCAGTACTCCATGTTTCAATTAGTTCTTCTTTCTTGTCTTTTCCTTCCACTTTTTCATCTTCTTCGCATGATTTCTTTATTTCAAACAACTGTTAATTGACTTCTGCGTCTACCTTAATTTGTTTTGTAATGGAATTTTCTACCATTTTAAAACTTCTTTCAATTTCTTTTAAATTCATTCCTTTTTCAACTTTATTTTTAGCAACGAAACCATTTTGGTGCCTATCATGCTTCAATCTTTTTATAATGTAATCACTAACTTCTATGTTATCATAGATGACAATAAAAGTACGGGCAATACAAACCATTCTAAGAGTAATAAAATTTGAAATTATAATATTCTTTTAGCAAGCTAAAACTTTCATTATATCCAAAAGTGTTTATTAGTATCACTAAATTTTTATGTATTTACAAAAAGTTTTTTTTTTATTACTGGTTTTGATCTATCATAGCTTCTATAAAGTTAAATTACTAGGATTACATTCTAAAAATGTTCTTTCAAACTATTGATGAGTTTTTTAAATCTAGCGTGGATTTTTATTATGATTATACTTGTTGAATTGTATAATTTTTAATTCAATCAAAATTAACTATAAGCAGTTAATAATAAACAAGTAATTAAAACAAATCTTATTTCAAAATATTTCCAAAGATGAAAACGTCCATTTTAATTTGAGTTTTATTAATCTACAATATTTTGAAAATCATAAACAAGTTAAAATTTTGTTGACATTTTTTTCGTCATTTAATTACTAACAAATATTATAAAATTTGTTTTAAAAGTTTTTTTGAAATAAAATTCGTCAAATAAAATTTATTTTTTGTTTTAAATAGTATTCTTAATCAAAAATCGTTTGTAATAGTTAAAATAAAATTATTAAAAATATTTTTGCAATAATTATCTAATAATCTATTTTGAAATATTTTTTAGTAATTTAACATTTAAGTTTTCAAAATAAATTATTAACTTAATCATTGTGCCTTAACTATTAAATTTTAAAGATGTCTAAAGTAAGTTTAATTAATTGAAATATTTTATTTTTATTTATTAAATATTTTTTGCTTATTTAACTTGTTATATAATTAAATGTTTTAAATAAATATCGAAAATTTTCTTAATTTTCTTTTTTTTGTACTTTTTGGTTTTTGTTATTTTGTAGAAACAGTTTTCTTTCATTTACAAGTTTATTATTTGTATATAAATTTTTTAACAACAACTTTAATCAAAAACTACTTTGAAGTAGTTTATCACTTCAATAAATTGATTTTTGGAAATTATTTATGTCTAATGAGTTATATTTTAAACTGTTTTTGTGATTTTATCTCTATTTATTTGTTCTATACTTAACAATTGTGTATATTTAAGACTAATTATAAAAATATGAGTTTTTTTGTAGTTTATACAAAACGAATTTTTTTAATTGTATTATTGTATCAATGTATGATTGATAATTTGATCATTTTTAATTTAATTTATATTTTTACTGAAAATTTTAGCATTTCAAATATTAAAAGTAATTATATAAACATTTATGTTTACTAATTTTTCTATTTCCTTATTAAAATCTATACTTTTAACTTTAGAATATAGAATGATATAAGATTATATTTTGATAATAATTGTCTAGAAAAAGTTTGCAAATTCATTTATTTATTTTTATTGGACCAATTTTGTTTTATTTATTATTTAGTTTTATCATTTCATGGCTTTAAAACTGTTAGATCAAAGCCTTGTTTATATTCCAAATATATTTGCTTATAACCATTCATAAAAAACTAAAAACTATTATTTAAGTTTTATTTCTACAATAACCATTTTAATTTATTTATTTTTTAGTGTATATATGTCTGGGGCATTTAGATAAACTGAAGACAAAAAGAAAGTTAGTGGATTAAGTCACAATTTATTGCTGATAATGTTGATATAGCTTGTTACTATGCAACCAAACATTCATGGAGAGGAAAGTAATTATTTGTTTATATCAGTTTAAAAGACTTTATGTAAAACTTAACATCATAATTACAGAGATCATTATTTTTAATTTTATAGACTATTTATATGTATAAAAAATAGTTATTTTGTTAATACTTTTGTAAATATTTGTTAAATATATATCCATGCCTCTGCAGTGTTCCTATTTTTTACCTTATTGATGTTAAACTATGGTACTTCTTACCTTTCATTATAGTCATATGGTTCTGTGATTACCTTAAAACCTAATTGGTTTTGTTATCTGCAGCCATGTGTTAATGTAATGTAAATAAATAAATTTCAGATTTTAAAATATATTTTGTTTTTAGATATAAAAGGTCATTTGCAGTTGGAACAAAATCTGTTACTACATATAACCCAAGCTCATAAGAAATAACTAACCAAGTACCTTCAGTTTACTGATATTTATTTGTTTATTTGATTTATATAAACCTATTTACATAACTTTTTAAATATAGTATCAATGTATAAATACAACTATAAAAGAAGTTTTATAAAAATTCTTTTTAATTCGATTAATTTATTTTAAAATGTTGGAATGTATAACTTTTTAAATGTAGTTTTAGTTGAATTTTCACATTGTAATTTATATTTATTGTAATAATATTTAGTTAATGGATTTAAACAAATAAAAATTAAGTAATAAATAGATCAACCTTCTTTAATATATTATTTAATTTGAGTTCATTTTAATGACTTTTTGAATTTCATTTTTTTAGTGGTCCTATACTGACTTTGCTGGCATCTTACCTGATAGTAAACCAAAAAATAATAAGTTTATAATATCCTTGCGTAAAACTGGTAAGAAGAACGAAACCATGAGATTTTCATGTGAATACAGGGAGAATGTGAGCACTGAGACACTAGTAAGTACATTTTCATCCTAAATTCATCTTAAATGTACAAATGTGGAACCTAAAAATATTACTCTTTGCTGACAGCGATTTTGTAAACACAGCTTTTCGAAATCTTTTGAAGCAATTGAACCAGCTCACAATTGAATTTAATAATTAACTTCTAAACCTGCAGCTTTTGCTTTATCATCATAAAATTTCAACTCATCGTTTTTATTACAGAGGCATTGTAAAACCACTTCAGATTCTTATCATAAAATAAAAAGATTTAATTCACGAAAGTATCACTGGAGTGAAAATCATGTCCCGATTGTTCTAGAGGTATTTATTATCAGTTTTAATTGGATAAAGACATTTCTGTTGTAGGTTGCAGCCGCATCTATTCGCCAAATACACCCATCATCAAATAAAGTCTTGTCTACTTATGATCATATGAATATACAGCTTTTTTCTAAGGTGAAAACATATTTCGATTTGATTAAAACTATCTCAACTTGATAACATTTGTATTTATTAGTCAACAAAGTATTTTAGTGGTTGAAGGTGCTGAAGACTCACTTTCTTCTAGCACTTTGACTTGTACAAACTCCTCTACCAACAACATCAAGTTAATAATAAATTGTCTTACAAACAAATCTTGTGTTTGGTGGTTGAAGATGCTGAAAACTCACTTGCTTCTAGCACCTTGACTTGTAAAAACTCCTCGACCACCAACACCAAGTCAATAATAAATTGTCTTACAAACAAATCTTGTATTTGGTGATTGAAGCTGCTGAAGACTCACTTTCTTCTAGCACCTTGATTTGTAAAAACTCCTCGGCCACCAACACCAAGTCAATAATAACTTGTCTTACAAACAAATCTTGTGTTTGGTGGTTGAAGGTGCTGAAAACTCACTTGCTTCTAGCATCTTGACTTGTAAAAACTCCTCGGCCACCAACACCAAGTTAATAATAACTTGTCTTACAAACAAATCTTGTGTTTGGTGATTGAAGATGCTGAAAACTCACTTGCTTCTAGCACCTTGACTTGTGAAAACTCCTCGACCACCAACACCAAGTCAATAATAAATTGTCTTACAAACAAATCTTGTATTTGGTGATTGAAGGTGCTGAAGACTCACTTTCTTCTAGCACCTTGACTTGTAAAAACTCCTCGGCCACCAACACTAAGTCAGTAATAACTTGTCTTACAAACAAATCTTGTGTTTAGTGGTTAAAGGTGCTAAAGACTCACCTGCTTCTAGCACCTCGATTTCTAAAAACTCCTCGGCCACCAACACCAAGTCAATAATAAATTGTCTTACAAACAAATCTTGTGCTTGGTGGTTGAAGGTGCTGAAGACTCACTTGCTTCTAGCATCTTGACTTGTAAAAACTCCTCGACCAACAACATCAAGTCAATAATAACTTGTCTTACAAACGAATCTTGTGTTTGGTGGTTGAAGGTGCTGAAGACTCATTTGTTTCTAGCACCTTGACTTGTAAAAACTCCTCGACCAACAACACCAAGTCAATAATAACTTGTCTTACAAACAAATCTTGTGCTTGGTGGTTGAAGGTGCTTTTTGTGTTTATGCTGTTCAAAGTTGATTTTTGTAAATTGAAGTAAAATAAATCTTTTTGTGTTTAGAGAACGCAGGGAGCGAGAAGTTGCCCTGAATCAGTTGAAAGCTCTCGCTGAAGAGAAGAAAGATCAAGCTGAAAGAGTCGATTGAAGAAGATAACGAGAAGAAGTTTTCGTCTTAAGAAGGAGCGTTTTTGTGTATTAAGGAAGCGACTGGAGTCTCAGGGATTCAGGTTTTACTTCATGAGAGTTGAATTAAAACTCACAAATTTTATTTCAGGAGGTTGTAACGAGATTCCGTTCTCAAGGAGAGACACAAAAGCATCTTGAAGAGCTAAAAAAGGAAAATATTACGCATGTGTCCTTAATCTTTTATCTTCTTCTGAAGAGAAGTTATTGAAACTTCTAGAAGATCTTGACGGCACTGAACTACCTTCAATTCTACGTCATATGGAGATAATGAGGTTCGAATTTAACTTTTGAAAAACTTTCATTTTCAAACTTTTTTTCAATTTCAAAGTTCGATTGAAACAAAACTTCCTTCCTACAACACCAGAATTGTTTTACCAACAACAACTAAAATTGATACATTCGAAGGTTTGCAGAACAAATTCCCCGACAAATTTATAATTGTTGAATATCCTCAGATGAGGAAGATAGTGATGAAGATGACACAGCATCTCCTACAAGAGCTGATCTAAAGCGAAGAGCGCAGCAATTAATTGACGCCAAAATAAAAAAGGCCGAAATCGTCCACGAAGAAAGAAATGATTTATCTTTTTGTCTAATATATTTTCGCGCATTTATCTTAACAACTTAATTATATGTTAGAGTAAATAGTATCTGAGCTTTTTTGCCTTTTTAAAGTTTCTTCTTTCTGCCACGCTTAATCACTATCAACGAGCACTTTAAAAACCTCTAAAACCGATTTTCATTACTATTTATAATAATCTTATATTCTTATTTTGTAGATAAAGAAGATGTTAAAAAGTTCTAGTTAGATCTAAATATTGATTTTTTAAATAAATTCTTTATCATGTTTTTATCATTTGACGAAAATAAATTTTTGAAAATAAAAATGTGATCCAAAAAAGAGTCTTTTAAAGTTAATGTCTTTAAATATTAAATCTTCGATATGCTGCTACAATTACCAATAGTTTTTCAGGGTTGGTATCTGATTACAATCAATTTAAAACTTTTAAACTTGAAAATTTGTTCTTATTTAATTGATTTTTAGATTTTAACATTCTAACTTATTCTTCAATAATTTCTTTTCAGTTTTATTACTTTATTTTATAATTCAGTTTAATTTTTTAAATTATTTTAATAACAAAATATTTTATTACATTATTTTTTTAACTAAGAAATGTTGAATAATCACATTATTCAAATTCTGCTTGAAATTTATATATTATCGAAATTAGACTCAAAATTAACGTCAAATTGAAAAGTCGAACATTTACTAATAATCAAAACAGCGAAAAGATGGAAAATATTTGATAACAGTAAAGATTTGGTTAAGATGCGTAGTTTTGTGAGTGATATCAAACAATGAAATTAGGTTACAAGTAAAAAAGAAGTCAGAAAAGTTTTAAATTTAATTAAGCATCAAATCTTTTACGTAGTATGTGCGCTGTTTCCAATTTGAATTTCAGCTCCTTGATTTTTTCAAAGTATTTTTAGTGAACTTTTCAAAATCTTTTGATGTTATTCCTAATGCACCAATTACAACTGGAAGTATTTTAGTATTCACTTTCCATCTTCGGATCTTAATTACTTTGTTTTTGGATTTTTCAAATTCCTTGAAACTTTCATTTGCATTGCTTGGTACTGCAACGTCTATTAGTAAACACGTTTTATTGGTTTTAATCCTTTGGTAATATTATCTGGTCTGCTGGCTCTAATTTATCGATCTCTATTGATGCTAAAGTTTCAGAATGTAATTAGAACTGTAAAAAGTCTTGTAAGAGTAAATAAAGTATTGATAAATGATCAGAAGTAAATTAATTTCAATAAATTTTTAAAATCCTTTTTTCACGACTAATTAAACTGTAAATAACTAAATATTTCTAGTTTAAACTTATCTTTCAATTTTCAATCTGAAAACAAATAAAACTGAAAAATGTATTTTTTTTAGTTTTTTAAAAGTTATTTTCTTAAACAAATTCAGCTGTTAAATTTACAATCCGAACAAAAGTATTCAAAGTTCACTTGAAAGAAATTTATTTAATTATTACAATTTAATTCATATTCATTTATTCAATTCATTTAATTCCAAAATCATATTTAAATAAATGAAAAAAGCTAAAAGATCTCTTTAATATAAAAACAAACAAATTTATTTTCTTTAAGCTGAGTTACATCAACTACAGAAAAACTTGTCTTTACAAACCAACTCTGCTCCTAGAGACTTTGATAGAATGGTTGACGCTTGTTTATAAAACGTAGTCTTAGATGTTTAATAGCTATAAACTATCACATTTGTATCAAACTATTGCTGTTTGTATTTACTTACTAGTATTTATAATTTTGAAAATCGAAAAGTTATTAATAAAATTATCAGCAACCGTTTTCAAACAAACTTGTATCTACTACTCATATAGATGCTTCACTGTGCGTGACCGGTTTATGCTAATTTATTTTTACTAAAAGTATTTCAAGAGAGCCTATAGACTGATTATGAAAAGTTTGAGAACCAGCGATCTTAAGATTAGAGGTAAGCTCTTCAACTAACTGTTTGTAAATTCATTATTAGTTTTGTCTTTGCTAATTATTATTATGGAAAAATTGTAGCTGATCACGTTAGGTTATTTAATCAAATATTTTTACAAAAGTGTTTTTGAGTTTTGGTTAATGAGTTGTTTAAAATGATTTGATAATAATGAAAGATAAAAGAAATATTCAATTAATCAAGATAACTAATTCTTTTAATGTTAATAACGAGCTAACTTGAATTATTTTGACAACGATATTAGCATCTATGACGTAATAACCTATATTTCATAACTCACTTGTAAAAAAGTTTTTCTTTTAATTGTCTACTTTATTGAGGTTTGTACATCGATCTTTTAAAACTTAACTAAATTAACTAAATTAAGTAAATCTTTCAAAGTTTTTAATTATATTTGAGAATTATGAAATAATATTGATTAAAATCATTGCTTTAGATAGTTACTGAAAAAGTTAATTTTGATTTATACTTTATATCAATTTTAAAGTAGAAATTATGCAATTATTCTATTTAATTTTTAATGTTTAGGTTAGATATTTTGAGATCGCAAACAAAGTTGTTAGTAATCTCAAATTGTTTTTTTGAATACTTTCAAATGTTATTGAGCAGTTTTAGTTTGTTGTTATTTTAAAATATGTGAAAATACTAGGATATAATTAATAGCTTTCATCGCTAACTAAGTTAATTTTAAAAGTTTATAATTAAAAAGTAGTTGTTAACATTAATTTTTTTGTCTTGCTATTTAAAAATATCTTTTCATCAGATAGAATTATTTATTTTTCGAGATGGATAAGCAACTAGACTTACTTAGTAAGTATTTTTCAATCTAACATTCTATTTTTAAACCTTGTAATAAAGTTATACAAGTAACATTAACACTTTGTAGTTCATGAGTAAATGTTATTCTTATGATTTCAGATCATACTATGGAAGTTTACTTATATGAAGTGAATCACCTACATTTAAACGATATCTATTTTCAACTGGTAAGTAAATAAAATTGTTAACTTTATTAATATCACTTTCAAATAACTATTCTAAAATTGATAACAAGCATGCTTTGTTTAAATTAACTAATTTCTTATGTTTCAGCCAAAATTAGTATTGTTTGAAATAACAATGTTTGGTAAGTTTACTTTTGTTTTAAATGATTAGATTTTAACTTAAATGTCTTAATGCAACTGATCAACAGTTTTTAAAACTACATTTTTATTTAAAGGTAATTTTGAACAAACGAAATTTAAAGGTTAGAGAATTAATTAATTGATTATGACCTCAAATATTAACATATAAAAATTTTAGGAACAATTCAACAAAATGTTTTTAACCTGCAACAGTGGAAATGTTTGTTGGTAAAATGATTTATTTCAATTATTAAGTTAAAAACACCAAATAATATATCAAATATTTACTTTTTCAAGTTTATTTAATTATATTTGATTCAATAATCCTGTAAATAAATTCTTTTTTAATTTAATGATTCTGTTAAAAAGTAAAAATAACTTATGATTTTATTTTTAGTTGGAATACATGAGGCACCTAAGTAAGTGTAGCAGACAAAATGTTTGTTCTAAAAATAATAAATTTAATCTGATTTTTCTGAAACTTGTTACTTTATGGTCATAGTTTTGTAAATATTTTCAATTAAAAAGTAGAATTTTAAGTCTTAATACAAAATTAAAAATATTTTCAGCTGTTAACAAAGTTGTTGTTGGGGATAATGTTGAAAATGCTATAGACTTCAATACAGTGAGTTAAAAAAACATTTTCCTTTTTGATAGCACTTGATTGTCTTTTGTAGTAGTTTTATGACTGATTTGTAAATATATTATTAGTATTTTATCAGAAATTATTATTTTTATCCTTAATTATACTTAATGCAAATTAATAAATGATAACAGTTGATGAATAAGTTATTAAAGTTTTTGTTTAACTCTATTTCTTATAGGAAACCTCATCAGTTGATGAACTTATTGAAGAAGAAAAAGAAATGGTAAACTTTTATCCTTGGTATTAACCAACTATACAATATCAGACATTATAAAATTATTTGTTTAGCTTTTTAACTATATAAAAGACGGATAATTTTAATTATTTATCTTTAATAAAATAGTAATGGTCATATTGAAATTAAATCAGCTTAACATCAAATATTTTTTGAGCTTTCAATACTTTTACAACAAAATAATTTAAGTAGAAGTAAAATATGTAAACTGGGAAATATTTTCCAGTTGACTGATTTGGAAGATGGTGGTGATGATTTGAAACCTTCCAGCGTGAGTTTCTTTTTCTTCTAAATTCAGTCTAATTTTGATTCTAATTTAAAATAAATAATAATTTAAATTCTATAAAATACTAATTATTCGAGCTTTTCAAAGATTAAACAATTATAACAATTATACAGAGACACAAAATATAAAACTCAAATAAACTCAAATAAAATATATCAAACATATACAAAAATCAGTTTTCTTTCTAGCTATGATGAGTTAACAAAAAACAGATTTAAAGTTTACATTACTTTAAATTAAGGTTCAATGTCAGTCTTTAATTTAAGGTGGTTTTCCGATTCCAGCATTAGTTTAAATGGTTTAAACTATTAGTTTTAAAGTTATGTTTAAGCTACTAAAAAAATTTGAAACTGAAGGTTGTAGTTTAAAGTCAACAAGATTGTAATCAAATTAATTATTTTACAAAACAAAATTGTAATTCATTATTTTGATAAATGATAAACCATAAAAATACTTTAAATAAACCACTAACTTATTACAAAAAAGTAGTAAAATATATTTGAGCAGTTTAAAAATGGTTTTCAATACATATTTTCTATAGTTATTAGAGTTACTCAAGGAATGTGACAGTGACAGCTCTTCAATCTCCTCATGGGTTAGTTTCTGTGATTAATTTATCATCACCCATTTTGTTTATTAAATCTTATATGTACTTTTTGTTTTTAAGAACTTTTTTCAAGTTATGATAACTGAATTAAATACTTGGTTTTGTATAAAAATATCAAAATTTTTTTGCTACTTTCAAAAGATAAAACATAAAGTTGTAATTTTTAGGAAACCGATTGCTCAGAAACCAACAATAATTTGGTGAATCCAGTTTTGGTAAATACTAATTTGATTGTAAACCTAATTTATTTTCCTTTAAATGTAAATTTGCCTTATTAAAACTTACTGAAAATATTTATTTATGATTTTAGATTGAAAACAATGAAATGAAAAGCAAAGTCACTTCGATAATTTCAGAACCTAATACAGTTAGTGAAAAATTACCATTTCTATTTGTTTCTTTGATCTAAAAACTAAAATATTGTAAATTTTAATGTTAAAAAAGTTATTGAAATAGTTATTACAGATCTAAATACAAGTTACTGATTTAATTTTTGAGTAAATTTATTGATAATATAGAAGATAATCTTATAGAAGCTGATTTAATTGTTTTCAGACAAGAAGCAAACGATTATAGCTTCTATTCAAAAACTCACTAGATTGTCATTATCATACTACAGATTATTTAATATTTCATTCATTAATAGTTTAGAAATAAAAAATTTATGATTTAACTTCAATTCATTTTTAATTTAATTAAAATAATTTTTATTTTTATTAACAGTTTTGATATAAAATAGAATATAATTAAAAATTTAATTGCTTGTATCTCTGTTGCTATTTCATTTGCTGTTTTTACTATATTAAAATACAAACATATTAATTTTTATTTCATTGTTTTCAGGAACAAAGCATAGGTGATAATAGCAATATTCAAAATGTTGAAAGCAAACCAGTTAGTTTTGATTTAATGTTGATATTACAATGGTTTTACTTCACAAGTTTTTTTTTTATTTAAATATAAATTCTCTGTAAAATTACTGAAAAAAATTAAAGTAATAAATTTGTTATAACTACTTTAGAAATCGTTTAAAAATTACTTCTTCAATATAAAATTAATATTATTTTTGCTCTCAACTTTATTTAAATTTCAATCAATTTTTTTCAGGATCAAAATATCCCATATGAAGAACCTAAGAATATAAATGTTGAAAGCAAACCGGTAATTTTGGTTATTTGGTTTTTGTTTATCAGATACAAATTTGTAACTTTTTAGAAATTATTGATAACAAGTTAATGTTTATATAAAAATGAGTCTTCTCAATTATAAATTTAAGTTGTTCAATGCAGGAAACGGCTTTCGAGATTTTCAAGAGAAATTTTTTGAGAATAAGAGCTGTAAGTAAAAACTTATACGTGATTTTGAATATAGCGTAAAAAATTTAAAGCAATTATTTTCTATCTCTCCATAAACTTTTAAAATCTCTGAATTTCATTTTAATGAATTTAAATTCTTTTTTTATAGTCATGAATTACGTTAAATAAAGTAAAATAAACTATTTTACATAGAGAAAATTAAATCTTATAACTTGAAAAATGATAAACTTGAAAATACCTTATTCAAACCACTAACTTATTACAGAAAAGTAGTAAAGTAAATTTGAACAATTTTCATATAGTTTTTAACAAATTCTTTCTTTAGGAACAAAAAGCTAAAAAGGAAAGTCAAAGTGACAGGAGTTCAATCTCCTCATTGGTTAGTTTCTGTGATTAATTTATCATCAGTCATTTTGTTTATAAATTCTGATGTATAGTTTTTGTTAGTCACAACTTTGGTTCAAGTTATATAAATTAGATTAAATAATTGTTGTTTTCATGAATTGATCAAATATTTTTTTCTTTTTGCTAATTTATAAGAAAAATAACTCTAAAAAAATATGTGTAAGTTAACACTAATACCTGATGTTAAATAGAACATAAAAATGTAAAGCAATTAATTTCTAGCTCTCAATAAAATGTATTACCTCTGAATTTTGTTTTAATAAATTTAAAAACACTTTTTTAGTCATGAATTAAGTTAAATAAAATCAAATTAACTACTTTACAAAAACAAAATTAAATCTTATAACTTGAAAAATGATAAAACATAAAAATACTTTATTGAAACAACTAACTTATTACAGAAAATTAGTAAAATAAATTTGGATAGTTTTCATATAGTTTTTAACAAATATTTTCTTTAGGAATCAAATGCTAGCAAGAAAAGTCAAAGTGACATCTGGTCAATTTCCTCATTGGTTAGTTTCTGTGATTAATTTATTATCAGTCATTTTGTTTATTAATTCTTAAAAAGGGTTTTTTTAGTTATAACTATATTTCAGGTTAAATAAATTTAATTAGATAATAGTTGTTTCCATGAAAACATCAAATAAGTTTTTTTTGTTACTTTCAAATAATAAAAGATAAACTTGTCTTTTTTAGAAAGCCGATAGCGAAGAAACCAGCAATAATTTGGTGAATCCAGTTTTAGTAAGTACTAATTTGATCCTAAACCTAATTTCTTTTATTTTAGAGATAAATTTGCCTTATTAAAACTTACTGAAAATATTTATTTATGATTTTAGATTGAAAACGATAAAATGAGAAGCAAAGTCACTTCGATAATTTCAGAACCGGATGCAGTAAGTGAAAATTGATTATTTCTTTTTGTTCTTTTGACCAAAACCAAGATTATTGTAAATTTTAATAATAAAACTAATTTAGAGTTAGCTATTAAGGATATAAATACAAGTTACTGATGTAATTTTTCATTAAATTTATTTATAATATAGAAGATAATCTTATAGAAACTGGTTTAATAGCTTTTAGACAAAGAGTAAAACCATTTTAGTTTCGTTTCAAAAACTTACTAGATTGTCATTATCATACAATAGAATATTTAATATTTCATTCAATTAATTGTTTCAAAATAATTTATTGATTTTAAACTTTTTGATTTAGCTTCAGTTTGTTGTTAAATTAATCAAACTAATTTTCATTTTCCTTTAAAGTTTTGACATAAAAGAAAACATAACGTAATAATCATTTGTCTGTATCTCTGTTGCAGATTTATTTGCTGTTTTTACTATATTAAAATTATAACTGATTAATTATTATTTTATTTTTTTCAGAAACATGGTATAGATGATAATAACAATATTCAAAATGTTGAAAGCAAACCAGTTAGTTGTGATCTAGTGTTGATATTATAATATTTTTACTTTACAAGTTTTTTCTGATTTAAATATTAACTCTCTGTAAAATTCTTCTAAGAAAATCAAACTAATAAAATTATTGTCACTACATTAGAAAACTTTTATAAATTACGACTTCAACATAAAATCAATCTTATTTTTTCTCTCAATTTCATTCAAATGTTAATCATTTTTTTCAGGATCAAAATATCCCAGATGAAAAACCTAAGAATATTGTTATTGAAAGCAAACCGGTAAGTTTCGTTATTTAGCTTTTCTTTGTAAGTTACATAAATGACTCTTTATAATTATTATTGACAAGTTATTGTTTGCATCAAAATTTGATGCTTCTCAAGATAAATTGTAAATTTAAGTTGTTCAATACAAGAAAACGTATTTGAAACTTATAAAAAGATAACTCGAAAAAGTTATCTGTAAATTAACACTATTACATTATGTTAAATATAACGTACAAAATTTACAGTAATTAATTTCTACCTCTCTATAAACGATTAATTTCTCTGATTTTAGTTTTAATGGAGTTTAAATTATTCTTTTAGTCATGAATTAAGTTAAATATAATCAAATTAACTAGCTTACAAAAACAAAATTAAATCGTATAACATTAAAAAGAAAAAAAAACTAGAAAACACCTTTTTAAAACCACTAACGATTTTCATAATAGTAGTAAAATAAGTTTGAACAATTTTCTTATAGTTTTTAACAAATATTTTCTTTAGAAGTCAAATGCTATAAAGAAATGTGACAGTGACAAGTTTTCAATCTCCTCATTGGTTAGTTTCTGTGATTATTTTATCATCAGTCATTTTGTTTATTAATTATTGTATATAGTTTTTGTTAGTCATAATTTTACTACAAGTTATATAAATTTAATTAAATAATAGCTGTTTTCATGAGAAAAATGAACAATTTTTTAACATTTACAACTTTCAAAAGATAAAAAATAACATTTTTTTGTAGAAAACCGATTGCGGAGAAACCAGCAATAATTTGGTGAATCCAGTTTTGGTAAATAATAATTTGATCTTAAACCTAATTTATTTTATTTTAAATATAAATTTGCCTTATTAAAACTTACTGAAAATATTTATTTATGATTTTAGATTGAAAACGATGAAATAAAAAGCAAAGTTACTTCGATAATTTCAGAACCTGATACAGTTAGTGAAAATGATTGTTTCTATTTGTTGTTCTATTTAAAAATATATTTTCCTGTTTTTTTAAACAGGTTTAATATAAAAAAATTATTAATGAAAATTTAGTTATTTGTACTATATTAAGAGTAAAGTTGATTAATTAGTTCTTTATTTTTTTCAGATACAAAGCATAGGTGATAATAGCAATATTCAAAATGTTGAAAGCAAACCAGTTAGTTGTTATTTAATGTTGATATTATAATGGTTTTATTTGAAAAGTTATTTTCTGATTTAAATAATAATTTTGTTCAATATTTCTGTGAAAATATTTCACTAATAAAATTGTTGTCACTACTTTAGACAAATTTTTTAAACTACAACTTGAATATAGAATTAATATTATTTTTTCAGTCAACTTCATTTGAACCTTAACTATTTTATTCAGGATCAAAATATCCCAGATGAAGAACCTAAGAATATAAATGTCCAAAACAAACCGGTAAGTTTGATTTCGTTTATCAGTTACATATATGATTGTTTATAATTATTATTAACAAGTTAATGTTTATAGTGAAAATGATTATCTTGAATTAAATTGTAAAATTAAGTTGTTCAATGCAGAAAAACAAGGTTGAAACTAGGAAGAAAGATGCCATTAAAAATTTATCTGTAAGTTAAGACGAATACCTGATGCTAAATATAATTTAAAGAATATTGAAGCAATTAATTTCTAGTTAACAAAATTTTAATTTCTCTGAATTTCATTTTATTAAAATAAGAATCTTTAGTTCTATAACATGAATTAAATAAAGTATTTAATTTAAAAAACAATTTGCAGAAGAAGAAGAGATTTAGAAACCTTTTGATTCGAGTTTTTACTTGTGGATGCGTAAGAAAATGTAAACTGAAAGTTTATCTTTTATTTGATTTACTTATTTTATTTCTTATTTATTTGAAAACCTAACTTTTGTGATATAATTTACCAATATAAAAAACATTCTATAATCTATTTGCTTTTATCATTTAATTTTAATTGAAAAAAAAAACTTCTGTGTATTTATTTTTTTTATCATTTTCAGAAGCTGTAGTTTAATGATGGAACTGAATTGGAATTATGTTTTGTACATCTGCTGATAAACAAATTTCATTTATTTTGAGAAGTTTTGTCGAGTTAACTGCTGACGTAAATGTAATAATAGTCATTCTTGTACCGTTTACATTTGATTGTAAACACTATTCAAATCTTAAACATTATTTGTCGAAGCGTATCAGAATAAACAAAAATCTTTCTTAGACTTTTCTTGGTTTTTGTTTTTGGTTTCAAAAGTATACAAAAATTTCATCAGATATTTTGTAATATAACTTTTCCTCAGATTCTAGATAACTCTGACAGCTCTCAAAGTATTTATAGATGTTACATAATTAACGAATAATTAATTAGTAAATAATGAGTGCAATCAATGTTCTCATCTTTTCAATCTAACATAATCTTGTTTATAAAACTTGTAAAGGTTTTCTTTAAAGAATTGAATTTTCAGCCAATGACACAATCAGGTCGCTGGATTCATTTACTTTTGATTTCGAAATAAATACAAACTCTACTTAATATCATATTTTATATAATGTATCAAAAAACTATGATCAGATAAACTTTTAGTATTTGATTCAAGTATTTGAAGAAAAGTCCAGCTTTTATGTCTATCCCTGTCAGAGTACTTACCTTCTTGTCTAAGAGGAACTTGTATTAATATTTATGTATTACTAAACAACAAGTTTTATGAATTTAGAGTTTTTATCTAAAATTGTAAAAATGTCTATAAAAATGTAATTATTATAGAAAGTCAAAAAATGTTTTTAATTTTACTAAAAATTTGACAAATGAATAAATTGTAAGTTACCAAAATAAACTCCCCGTCGGGGAATCGAACCCCGGTCTCCCGCGTGACAGGCGGGGATACTCACCACTATACTAACGAGGACACAGAATTTTTTCGGTAATTATTTCCTTTATATAAGCAATGATAGAAACTTTGTAACTTTTTCATGTTGAAAGTAAATGTTTATTCAATAAAATTTCAAAACTTTTTATTGAACTTAATTTCAATTTAATAGAATTTTATATTTAGAGCAGCTTAACGTTTGAAAATGTTTGCTTAATATAAAAATTACTCGAAAAAGTCAAATTAAAGTTAAAAAAAACAATGTTTTTGATTAATCTAACAAATATGCCACTTATATAGAAGAGTTTAGTTTCGTACATATTGCCGATTACATCCAAGATCTGTACTATAAAAAATGAGAACGCAGATAATTTGTATTTCATTATGGTTTTAGTTGGTTTGAATTTTTCAGCAATCAACAGACAATGTTTCAATAACTCTAAAGCAACAAAATGGCTTTCTACAGATTTGTCCTTTTTCAAAGAAAAATTGTGAAAGAAAACTTTGTTCCAATTTGAAAGAATATTCTCAGTATAGTAAGATCACGTGAGTTACTGCTGGCTTTAAAATCTTTCAATTTGTAAACCTTTACTAATCCAGATATTTCGTATTTCCAGTGAACAAATCCTGCTGATAAAATATTATCTTTCACAAGTGAATCAGAGAAACAATCAAATCCATCAAAATCTTTATCTTGGTACTTAAGGTGAAGTTCTAAAAGCTCATTTCCTGCCGGGCTTGTAAAAATGTAATCACTTTCAAAATGAAAGACGTTTTTCCTCCAACATCTAAAACTTTCACACATTCAGAATATTTATTCATTTCAAAATTGTTCATTTTCTAGCTGATTAATCTACAAAATCAGGAGCTGCTAAAAATCAGGCTGTAGTTGAATAATTTATTAGACAAAAATAGTACATATACTAATTTCAAAAAGTTCTGACAATATTCTACTTTACAACTTACACCAGGCATTAAGATTTAGGTTCAGCTAAGAAGTAGTATTATCTTCCTTAACTTAAACTCTAAATCAAAATTATGAAATCACATCAAATAACTAAAACATGTTCAGTACAAAACTAGCAAACAAACGATAAAGTAAAAAAATATAGCTTTCAATATAAGAAAAGTTGTCAACACATATGCTTTCATCTTTGGATTGTTCATATATTTATAGTCTTGCAGATGTAAACCAAATCAACCGAAATAAAAATCATGAAAACAGACTTGTTACTTATTCATTCATTTTGTTCAAACTGTAATCATTTCAATATTATATTTTCAATTTAAGAACTGATGAAAAGAAAGTTTTATTATTAATAATTTTGTAAAATCCTATAAAGTGATTTCTTTGCTTTTTCTGTTTATATAAATCGATATTATATTGATATTAGATAAAGCCTTATGACTATACTTATATTTTGGCAAAAAGCTAAAAATAATTTCTTTGAAATGTTAAAAGTTTTCTTCAGCTTTTTGAATATATGTTTTTTTTTACTTTCGGCAAGACGATGTTTATGAATTATGGTAGTAAGTTTTAGATCTAATTGTAGACGTTTAATTTTTAAGTTAATAGCTACTATTGCAACATTAGTTTCATGAAACTTTCTGAATATAAAGTTGAAATTCATGGCAGCAAACTCACAGATTACAACCACTTGGTTGAATAAATAAAATTAAACAAAACTAAGGTAAAAGTAAAAGGAATTTTCAATTTACCCTGTTAAGCGCGCAACCCACAATGTGTACTTTTAGTGCTGTCAGATTTATGTAAAAACAGAAGCGACGCTGAAGCAATTGTATGTACAAAAACTAAATGAAAGGTTTGCTCATCAAGAATGTCACTGCAGCAAAACACAGTGATGGTTTGATCAGGGAAGTATTCATATATTGACTAATATTACCAGCAACAGTAACAATAAATTACTAAAAAGGTGTCTGGGAAACTCACCGCTTAACAAACGGTTCATTTCTTCTAGCAAATACTGAACATGAAAAATAAAGTATCAGTTTGATTTTAACCAAAATAAATTCAACTTACATGTTTGGGATCGACTTTCTTCTTGCTTCCTCCTTTCGATTTATCTTTTCGGAAGCACTAATTGTTTTTCTGCTAGCCCTCATTCAATCCATTACTAAGTCACTTTTTTATTCGGTATTATGAGTATCATATGCTTCTATTGGATGAATTTAATGGACATACCTATGAACTTTCACAAACAAATGTTTCTCTGTAATTCCACCAGCTGTAGAAAAATACTCTACATGCATCGCATGTTTCTACTGTTTTCTTTTTCAACTTTAATTTGACTTTTTCGAGTAATTTTTGTATTAAGCAAACATTTTCAAACGTTAAGCTGCTCTAAATATAAAATTTTATTAAATTGAAATTAAGTTCCATAAGAACTTTTAAAATTTTATTGAATAAACATTTACTTTCATAATGAAAAAGTTACAAAGTTTCTATCATTGCTTATATAGATTAAATAATTAATAAATAATAAAAGCTAAGTTTCACGTACATATCTCCATTACCACCAAATCAAAAATCGCTTTTATTCACTTCATTATTTTATGATAAATAGTTTCTATATTATCAATTACTAGCATTAAATTTATGTTTGATTGAAAAAAAAAGGAGATTACTCCTGATAGACACTTACCTTATTCAAATAGATAAAATTTAGAAGTCTTAGCTACGTTCATATAAACATTAATAAGTCTTTAAGCAAATGTTTGGCGATATCACTTGGGCGTCTAAAGCATTTTTGACACGCTTTCAAAGCTACTAGAAAACTACATTTATATAAATAAATTTATATTAATAATAATACAATTATAAACACTATATTAGCTACCTTCATATGGATCACATGGCTAGGGAGTATATGAAATATAAGTATGATAAATATATTCATATTTGGAAAGAATAAGTTTCAAATGAATTAAATATATTTGTAATAAGTTACAAACTCTACATAATTACCGTAGCCGGTTAGCTCAGTTGGTTAGAGCGTCGTGCTAATAACGCGAATGTCGCGGGTTCGATCCCCCTGGCCATGTTCGGTATCCTCGTTAGTATAGTGGTGAGTATCCCCGCCTGTCACGCGGGAGACCGGGGTTCGATTCCCCGACGGGGAGTTCATTTTGGTAACTTACAATTTATTCATTTGTCAATTTTTTTAGTAAAATTAAAAACATTATTTAACTTTCTATAATAATTACATTTTTATAGACAATTTTTTCAAATTTACATAAAAATTCTAAATTCATAAAACTTGTTTTTTAGTAATACATAAATATTAATACAAGTTCCTCGTAGACAAGAAGGTAAGTACTCTGACAGGGTCAGACATAAAAGCTGGACTTTTCTTTAAATACTTGAATCAAATACTAGAAGTTCATCTGACTGTAGTTTTTTGATACATTAGTAATATTAAGAAGAGTTTGTATTTATTTAAATATCAAAAATAAATGAATCCAGCGACCTGATTGTGTCATTGGCTGAAAAGTCAATTCTTTAAAGAAAACCTTTACAAATTTTATAAAGAAGTTTATGTTAGATTGAAAAGATGAGAACATTGATTGCACTCATTAATTATTAATTAATTTTTCGTCAATTATGTAACATCTATAAATACATTGAGAGCTGTCAGAGTTATCTAGAATCTGAGGAAAAGTTATATTACAAAATATCTGATAAAAATTTTGTATACTTTTGAAACCAAAAACAAAAACCAAGAAAAGTCTAAGAAAGATTTTTGTTTATTCTGATACGCTTCGACAAATAATGTTTAAGATTTGAATAGTGTTTATAGTCGAATGTAAACGGTACAACAATGAATATTATCACATTTACGTCAGCAATTAACTCGACAAAACTTCTCAAAATCCATCAAATTTGTTTATTTGTTTATCAGCAGATGTAGAAAAAATATTTCTAATCAGTTCCATCATTCAACTCCAGATTCTGAAAATGAAAAATAAAATAAATAAACAAAAGTTTTATTTTCAATTAAAATTAAATGATAAAAGCAAATAGTATATAGAATGTTTTTTATATTGCTAAATTATATCACAAAAGTTAGGTTTTCGAAATTACTAAGAAATAAAATAAGTAAATCATATAAAAGATAAACTTTCAGTTTACATTTTCTTACGCATCCACAAGTAAAAACTCGAATCAAAAGGTTTCTAAATCTCTTCTTCTTCTGCAAATTGTTTTTTAAATTTAATATTTTACTTAATTCATTTTATAGAACTAAAGATTCTTATTTTAATAAAATAAAATTCAGAGAAAACTAAAATTTTGTTAAATAGAAATTAATTGCTTCAATATTCTTTAATTTATATTTAGCATCAGGTATTAACTTACAGATAATTTTTTGATTGCATCTTTTTTCCCAGTTTCAGCCTTGTTTTTCTGCATTGAACAACTTAATTTTACAATTTAATTTAAGAAAAATCATTTTCACTATAAACAATAACTTGTTAATAATAATTATAAACAATCCTATATGTAACTGATAAACGAAATTAAACTTACCGGTCTGCTTTCGACATTTATATTCTTAGGTTCTTCATCTGGGATATTTTGATCCTGAATAAAATAATTAAGGTTCAATTGAAGTTGACTGAAAAAATAATATCAATTCTATATTCAAGTTGTAGTTTAAAAAATTTGTCTAAAGTAGTGACAATAATTTTATTAGTGAAATATTTTCACAGAAATATTGAACAAAATTATTATTTAAATCAGAAAATAACTTTTCAAATAAAACCATTATAATATCAACATTAAATAACAACTAACTGGTTTGCTTTCAACATTTTGAATATTGCTATTATCACCTATGCTTTGTATCTGAAAAAAATAAAGAATTAATTAATCAACTTTACTTTTAATATAGTACAAATAACTAAATTTTCATTAATAATTTTTTTATATTAAACCTGTTTAAAAAGACAGGAAGAAATATTTTTAAATAGAACACCAAATAGAAACAATCATTTTCACTAACTGTATCAGGTTCTGAAATTATCGAAGTGACTTTGCTTTCTATTTCATCGTTTTCAATCTAAAATCATAAATAAATATTCGAAGTAAGTTTTAAGAGGAAAAATTTATATTTAAAACAAAATAAATTAGGTTTAAGATCAAATTATTATTTACCAAAACTGGATTCACCAAATTATTGTTGGTTTCTCCGCAATCGGTTTTCTACAAAATACAAGTTTATCTTTTATTATTTAAAAATAGCAAAAATTAAAAAATTGTTTATTTTTCTCATGAAAACAACTATTATTTAATTAAATTTATATATCTTGAAATAAAATTATGACTAACAAAAACTATATATAAGAATTAATAAGCAAAATGACTGGTGATAAATTAATCACAGAAACTAACCAATGAGGAGATTGAACACTTGTCACTGTCACATTTCTTGATAGCGTTTGATTTCTAAGGAAAACATTTGTTAAAAACTATATGAAAACTGTTCAAATTTATTTTACTACTATTATGAAAATCGTTAGTGGTTTTAAAAAGGTGTTTACAAGATTTTTTCTTTTTAAAGTTATACGATTTAATTTTGTTTTTGTAAGGTAGTTAATTTGATTATATTTAACTTAATTCATGACTAAAAGAATAATTTAAACTCCATTAAAACTAAAATCAGAGAAATTAATCGTTTATAGAGAGGTAGAAATTAATTACTGTAAATTTTGTACGTTATATTTAACATAATGTAATAGTGTTAATTTACAGATAACTTTTTCGAGTTATCTTTTTATAAGTTTCAAATACGTTTTCTTGCATTGAACAACTTAAATTTACAGTTTATCTTGAGAAGCATCAAATTTTGATACAAACAATAACTTGTCAATAATAATTATAAAGAGTCATTTATGTAACTGACAAAGAAAAGCTGAATAACCAAACTTACCGGTTTGCTTTCAATAATAATATTCTTCGGTTTTTCATCTGGGATATTTTGATCCTGAAAAAAATGATTAACATTTAAATGAAATTGAGAGAAAAAATAAGATTGATTTTATGTTGAAGTCGTAATTTATAAAAGTTTTCTAATGTAGTGACAATAATTTTATTAGTTTGATTTTCTTAGAAGAATTTTACAGAGAGTTAATATTTAAATCAGAAAAAACTTGTAAAGTAAAAATATTATAATATCAACACTAAATCACAACTAACTGGTTTGCTTTCAACATTTTGAATATTGTTATTATCATCTATACCATGTTTCTAAAAAAAATAAAATAATAATTAATCAGTTAGAATTTTAATATAGTAAAAACAGCAAATAAATCTGCAACGGAGATACAAACGAATAATTATTACGTTATGTTTTCTTTTATGTCAAAGCTTTAAAGGAAAATAAAAATTAGTTTGATTAATTTAACAACAAACTGAAGCTAAATCAAAAAGTTTAAAATCAATAAATTATTTTGAAACAATTAATTGAATGAAATATTAAATATTCTATTGTATGATAATGACAATCTAGTAAGTTTTTGAAACGAAACTAAAATGGTTTTACTCTTTGTCTGAAAGCTATTAAACCAGTTTCTATAAGATTATCTTCTATATTATAAATAAATTTAATGAAAAATTACATCAGTAACTAGTATTTATATCCTTAATAGCTAACTCTAAATTAGTTTTATTATTAAAATTTACAATAATCTTGGTTTTGGTCAAAAAAACAAAAAGAAATAATCAATTTTCACTTACTGTATCCGGTTCTGAAATTATCGCAGTGACTTTGCTTTTCATTTCATCTTTTTCAATCTAAAATCATAAATAAATATTTTCAATAAGTTTTAATAAGGCAAATTTATATTTAAAATAAAAGAAATTAGGTTTAGGATCAAATTAGTACTTACCAAACCTGGATTAACCAAATTATTGCTGGTTTCTTCGCTATCGGCTTTCTAAAAAAGACAAGTTTATCTTTTATTATTTGAAAGTAACAAAAACAACTTATTTGATGTTTTCATGGAAACAACTATTATCTAATTAAATTTATTTAACCTGAAATATAGTTATAACTAAAAAAAACCCTTTTTAAGAATTTATAAACAAAATGACTGATAATAAATTAATCACAGAAACTAACCAATGAGGAGATTGACCAGATGTCACTTTGACTTTTCTTGCTAGCATTTGATTCCTAAAGAAAATATTTATTAAAAACTATATGAAAATTATTCAAATTTATTTTACTAATTTTCTGTAATAAGTTAGTTGTTTCAATAAAGTATTTTTATGTTTTATCATTTTTCAAGTTATAAGATTTAATTTTGTTTTTGTAAAGTAGTTAATTTGATTTTATTTAACATAATTCATGACTAAAAAAATGATTTTAAATTTATTAAAACAAAATTCAGAAGTAATAAATTTTATTGAGAGCTAGAAATTAATTGCTTTACATTTTTATGTTCTATTTAACATCAGGTATTAGTGTTAACTTACACATATTTTTTTAGAGTTATTTTTCTTATAAATTAGCAAAAAGATCAAAATATTTGATCAATTCATGAAAACAACAATTATTTAATCTAATTTATATAACTTGAACCAAAGTTGTGACTAACAAAAACTAAACATCAGAACTTATAAACAAAATGACTGATGATAAATTAATCACAGAAACTAACCAATGAGGAAATTGAACTCCTGTCACTTTGACTTTCCTTTTTAGCTTTTTGTTCCTAAAGAAAGAATTTGTTAAAAACTATATAAAAATTGTTCAAATTTACTTTACTACTTTTCTGTAATAAGTTAATGGTTTGAATAAGGTATTTTCAAGTTTATCATTTTTCAAGTTATAAGATTTAATTTTCTCTATGTAAAATAATTAATTTACTTTATTTAACGTAATTCATGACTATAAAAAAAGAATTTAAATTCATTAAAATGAAATTCAGAGATTTTAAAAGTTTATGGAGAGATCGAAAATAATTGCTTTAAATTTTTTACGTTATATTCAAAATCACGTATAAGTTTTTACTTACAGCTCTTATTCTCAAAAAATTTCTCTTGAAAATCTCGAAAGCTGTTTCCTGCATTGAACAACTTAAATTTATAATTGAGAAGACTCATTTTTATATAAACATTAACTTGTTATCAATAATTTCTAAAAAGTTACAAATTTGTATCTGATAAACAAAAACCAAATAACCAAACTTACCGGTTTGCTTTCAATATTTATATTCTTAGGTTCTTCATATGGGATATTTTGATCCTGAAAAAAATTGATTGAAATTTAAATAAAGTTGAGAGCAAAAATAATATTAATTTTATTTTGAAAACGTAATTTATAAAAAATTTCTAAAGTAGTTATAACAAATTTATTACTTTAATTTTTTTCAGTAATATTACAGAGAATTTATATTTAAATCAAAAAAAACTTGTGAAGTAAAACCATTGTAATATCAACATTAAATCAAAACTAACTGGTTTGTTTTCAACATTTTGAATATTGCTATTATCACCTATGCTTTGTTCCTGAAAACAATGAAAGAAAAATTAGTCTGTTTGTATTTTAATATAGTAAAAACAGCAAATGAAATAGCAACAGAGGTACGAGCTATTAAATTTTTATTTTCTTTTATATCAAAAATGTTAATAATAATGAAAATTAGTTTGATTAAATTAAAAATAAATTGAAGTTAAATCATAAATTTTTTATTTCTAAACTATTAATGAATGAAATATTAAATAATCTGTAGTATGATAATGACAATCTAGTGAGTTTTTGAATAGAAGCTATAATGGTTTACTCTTTGTCTGAAAGCAATCAAATCAGTTTCTATAAGATTATCTTCTATATTATCAATAAACTTAATGAAAAATTAAATCAGTAACTTGTATTTAGATCTGTAATAATTATTTCAATAACTTGTTTAACATTAAAATTTACAATGTTTTAGTTTTTAGATCAAAGAAACAAATAGAAATGGTAATTTTTCACTAACTGTATTAGGTTCTGAAATTATCGAATTGACTTTGCTTTTCATTTCATTGTTTTCAATCTAAAATCATAAATAAATATTTTCAGTAAGTTTTAATAAGGCAAATTTACATTTAAAGGAAAATAAATTAGGTTTACGATCAAATTAGTATTTACCAAAACTGGATTCACCAAATTATTGTTGGTTTCTGAGCAATCGGTTTCCTAGAAATTACAACTTTATGTTTTATCTTTTAAAAGTACCAAAAAAGTTTTGATATCATTGTATACAAAACCAGTATTTAATTCAGTTATCATAACTTGAAAAAAAGTTCTTAGAAACAAAAAGTACATATAAGATTTAATAAACAAAATGGGTGATGATAAATTAATCACAGAAACTAACCCATGAGGAGATTGAAGAGCTGTCACTGTCACATTCCTTGAGTAACTCTAATAACTATAGAAAATATGTATTGACAACCATTTTTAAACTGCTCAAATATATTTTACTACTTTTTTGGAATAAGTTAGTGGTTTAATTAAAAGTATTTTCAAGTTTTATCATTTATCAAAATAATAAATTACAATTTTGTTTTGTAAAATAATTAATTTGATTACAATCTTGTTGACTTTAAACTACAACCTTCAGTTTCAAATTTGTTTAGTAGCTTAAACATAACTTTAAAACTAATAGTTTAAACAATTTAAACTAATGCTAAAATCGGAAAACCACCTTAAATAAAAGACTGACATTGAACCTTAATTTAAAGTAAGCAGAACTTTAAATATGTTTTTAGTTAACACATCATAGCTAGAAAGAAAGCTGTTATTTTGTATAACTGTGATATATTTTATTTGAGTGTATTTGAGTTTTTAATTTTGTGTCTTTGTATAATTGTTATAAATGTTTGGTTTTTAAAAAACTGAAATTACTATTTTTATATAAAATAAAAGCGATTGATACTCAAATTATACAAATGCAAGTGAAGCAGCAAAAGAAGTTAAATTTGTTTCACAAACATTAATACAATCTATTTAACAAACGGATGAAGAGTTTTTAATTAGAATCAAAGACACCCTGAAATTAGAAGAAAAAGAAACTCACGCTGGAAGGTTTCAAATCATCACCACCATCTTCCAAATCAGTCAACTGAAAAATATTTCACAGTTTTACATATTTTACTTCTACTTAAATTATTTTGTTTTAAAAGTATTGAAAGTTTAACAAATATTTGATTTTAAGCTGATTTAATTTCAATATGACCATTATTATTTTATTAAAGATGAATAATTAATCTTTTATATAGTTAAAAAAATAAACAAATAGTTTTATAATGTACATATTTTATATCAAGGGTTAAAATTTACCATTTCTTTTTCTTCATCAATAACTTCAACAACTGATGAGGTTTCCTATAAGAAATAGAGTTAAACAAAAACTGTAATAACTTATTCAGTCAACTGTTATCATTTATTAATTTGCATTAAGTATGAATAAGGATGAATCAAATACTTTCTGATAAAATACTAAAATTCTATTTGCCAATCAGTCTTAAAACTACTATAAAAGACAATCAAGTGCTATCAACCAGGAAAATGTTTATTTAACTCACTGTATTGAAGTCTATAGCATTTTCAACAATATCCCCAACAACAACTTTGTTAACAGCTGAAAATATTTTTAATTTTGTATTAAGACTTAAAATTCTACAATTTAATTGAAAATATAAACAAAACTATGACCATAAAGTAACAAGTTTCAGAAAAATCAGATTAAATTTATTATTTTTAGAACAAACATTTTGTCTGTTACACTTACTTAGGTGCTTCATGTATTCCAACTAAAAATAAAATCATAAGTTATTTTTACTTATTAACAGAATCTTTAAATTAAAAAAGAAATTCTGCAAGGGTTTATTGAATCAAATATAATTAAATAAGCTTGAAAAAGTAAATATTTGATATATTATTAGGTGTTTTTAACATAATAATTGAAATAAATCATTTTACCAACAAACATTTCCACTGCTGCAGGTTAAAAACATTTTGTGGAATTGTACCTAAAATTTTCATATGTTAATATATGAGGTTACAATCAATTAATTAATTCTCTAACCTTTAAATTTCGTTTGTTCAAAATTACCTTTAAATAAAAATGTAGTTTTAAAAACTTATTATCAGTCACATTAAGACATTTAATTTAAAATATAACTATTTAAAACAAAAGTAAACTTACCAAACAATGATATTTCAAACAATACTAATTTTGGCTGAAATATAAAAAATTAGTTAATTTAAACAAAGCAAGCTTGTTATACACTGTACAATAGTTATTTCAAAGTGGTATTAATAAAGTTAATAAGCTTATTTACTTACCAGTTGAAAATAGATTTCGTTTATATGTAGGTGATTCACTTCATATAAGTGAACTTCCATAGTATGATCTGAAATCATAAGAATAACATTTACTCATGAACTACAAAGTGTTAATGTTACTTGTATAACTTTATTACAAGGTTTAAAAATAAAATGTTAGATTGAAAAATACTTACTAAGTAAGTCTAGTTGCTTATCCATCTCGAAAAATAAATATTTCTATCTGATGAAAAGATATTTTTAAATAGCACGACAAAAAATTAATGTTAACAACTACTTTTTAATTATAAACTTTTAAAATTAACTTAGTTAGCGATGAAAGCTATTAATTATATCCTAGTATTGTCGCATATTTATAAAAGCAAACTAAAACTGCTCAATAACATTCGAAAGTATTCAAAAAAACAATTTGAGATTACTAACGACTCTGTTTGCGATCTCAAAATATCTAAACTAAACATTAAAAATTAAATAGAATAATTGCATAATTTCTACTTTAAAATTGATATAAAGTATAAATCAAAATTAACTTTTTCAGTAACTATCTAAAGCAATGATTTTAATCAATATTATTTCATAATTCTCAAATATAATTAAAAACTTTGAAAGATTTACTTATTTACTTAATTTAGTTAAGTTTTAAAAGAGCGATGTACAAACCTCAATAAAGTAGACAATTAAAAGAAAAACTTTTTTACAAGTAAGTTATATATTATTGGTTATTACGTCATAGATGCTAATATCGTTGTCAAAATAATTCAAGTTAGCTCGCTATTAACATTAAAAGAATTAGTTATCTTGATTAATTGAATATTTCTTTTATCATTCATTATTATCAAATCATTTTAAACAACTCATTAACCAAAACTCAAAAAAACTTTTGTAAAAATATTTGATTAAATAACCTAACGTGATCAGCTACAATTTTTCCATAAAAATAATTAACAAAGACAAAACTAACAATGAATTTACAAACAGTTAGTTGAAGAGCTTACCTCTAATCTTAAGATCGCTGGTTCTTAAACTTTTCATAATCAGTCTATAGGCTCTCTTGAAATACTTTTAATATAAATAAATTAGCATAAACCGGCAAGATTTTGATAAAATTGTGATAGTTTATAACTATAAGACATCTAAGACTACGTTTTATAAATATGCGTCAACCATTCTATCAAAGTAGGTGTTTAATTGCGTGCTGCTAGGAGCAGAGTTGGTTTGTAAAGACAAGTTTTTCTATAGTTGATGCTACTCAGCTTAAAGAAAACTCTAAAAATAAATTTGTTTGTTTCTAAATTAAAGAGATCTACTTGTTTTTGTCATTTATTTAAATATGACTTTGGAATTAAATAAACTGAATAGATGATTATGAATTAAATTAAATTGTAATAATTAAATAAATCAAAAAAAGTTAAAACAAAGAAATTAAGATCCGAAGATGGAAAGTGAATACTAAAATACTTCCAGTTGTAATTGGTGCATTAGGAATAACATCAAAAGAATTTGAAAAGTTCACTAAAAAATACTTTGAAAAAATCAAGGAGCTGAAATTCAAATTGGGAACAGCGCACATACTACGTAAAGTTTTGATGCTTAATTAAATTTAGAACTTTTCTGACTTCTTTTTTACTTGTAACCTAATTTCATTGTTTGATATCACTCACAAAACTACGCATCTTAACCAAATCTTTACTGTTATCAAATATTTCCCATCTTTTACCTTTTTCGATTATTAGTAAATGTTCGACTTTTCAATTTGACGTTAATTTTGAGTTTAATTTCGATAATATATAAATTTCAAGCAGAATTTGAATAATTTGATTATTCAACATTTCTTAGTTATAAAAAATAATCTAATAAATATTTAGTTATTAAAATAATTTAAAAAATTAAACTGAATTATAAAATAAAGTAATAAAACTGAAAAGAAATTATTGAAGAATAAGTTAGAATGTTAAAATCTAAAAATCAATTAAATAAGAACAAAACTTTCAAGTTTAAAAGTTTTAAATTGATTGTAATCAGATACCGACCCTGAAAAACTATTGGTAATTGTAGCAGCATATCGAAGATTTAATATTTAAAGACATTATCTTTAAAAGACTCTTTTTTGGATCACATTTTTATTTTCAAAAATTTATTTTCTTCAAATGATAAAAACATGATAAAGAATTTATTTAAAAAATCAATATTTAGATCTAACTAGAACTTTTTAACATCTTCTTTATCTACAAAATAAGAATATAAGATTATTATAAATAGTAATGAAAATCGGTTTTAGAGGTTTTTAAAGTGCTCATTGATAGTGATTAAACGTGGCAGAAAGAAGAAACTTTAAAAAAGCAAAAAAGCTCAGATACTATTTACTCTAACATATAATTAAGTTGTTAAGATAAATGCGCAAAAATATATTAGACAAAAAGATAAATCATTTCTTTCTTCGTGGACGATTTCGGCCTTTTTTCATTTTAGCGTCAATTAATTGCTGCGCTCTTCGCTTTAGATCAGCTCTTGTAGGAGCTGCTGTGTCATCTTCATCACTATCTTCCTCATCTGAGGATATTCAACTATTATAAATTTGTTGGGGAGTTTGTTCTGCAAACCTTCGAATGTATCAATTTTAGTTGTTGTTGGTAAAACAATTCTGGTGTTGTAGGAAGGAAGTTTTGTTTCAATCGAACTTTGAAACTGAAAAAAAGTTTGAAAATAAAAGTTTTTCAAAAGTTAAATTCGAACCTCATTATCTCCATTTGACGTAGAATTGAAGGTATTTCAGTGCCGTCAAGATCTTCTAGAAGTTTCAATAACTTCTCTTCAGAAGAAGATAAAAGATTACGGACACATGCGTAATATTTGCCTTTTTTAGCTCTACAAGATGCTTTTGTGTCTCTCCTTGAAAACAGAATCTCGCTACAACCTCCTAAAATGAAATCTGTGAGTTTTAAATCAACTCTCATGAAATAAAACCTGAATCTCTGAGACTCCAGTCGCTTCCTTAATACACAAAAACGCTTCTTCATAAGATGAAATCTTCTTCTATTTATCTTCTTCAGTCATTTGATGTTTAGATGGATCTCCAAGCGTCTCTTGTTCTTGAGCTTGTGCTCTTTGAAGCTAGAAAATATTTTATGAATAGAAACAGAAAAGTAGTAAATTTCTAACCCTGCGTTCGACTCTTTCAGCTTGAGCTTTTTTCTCTTCAGTAAGAGCTTTCAACTGATTCAGGGCAACTTATCGCTCCCTGCGTTCTCTATACACAAAAAGATTTATTTTACTTCAATTTACAAAAATCAACTTTGAACAGCATAAACACAAAAAGCACCTTCATCCACCAAATACAAGATTTGTTTGTAAGACAATTTATTATTGACTTGGTGTTGGTAGCCGAGGAGTTTTTACAAGTCAAGGTGCTAGAATCAAGTGAGTTTTCAGCACCTTCAACCACCAAATACAAGATTTGTTTGTAAGAGAAGTTATTATTGACTTGGTGTTAGCGGCCGAGAAGTTTTTATAAGTCAAGGTGCTAGAAGCAGGCGAGTCTTCAGCACCTTCAACCACCAAACACAAGATTTGTTTGTAAGACAAGTTATTATTGACTTGGTGGTGGTCGAGGAGTTTTTATAAGTCAAGGTGCTAGTAGCAGGTGAGTCTTCAGCACCTTCAACCACCAAATACAAGATTTGTTTGTAAGACAAGTTATTATTGACTTGGTGTTGGTAGTGGAGGAGTTTTTACAAATCAAGGTGCAAGAAGCAAGTGAGTCTTCAGCACCTTCAACCATCAAGCACACGATTTGTTTATAAGAGAAGTTATTATTGACTTGATGTTGTTGGTTGAGGAGTTTTTATAAGTCAAGGTGCAAGAAGCAAGTGAGTCTTCAGCACCTTCAACCACCAAACACAAGATTTGTTTGTAAGACAAGTTATTATTGACTTGGTGGTGGTCGAGGAGTTTTTATAAGTCAAGGTGCTAGTAGCAGGTGAGTCTTCAGCACCTTCAACCACCAAATACAAGATTTGTTTGTAAGACAAGTTATTATTGACTTGGTGTTGGTGGCCGAGGAGTTTTTATTAGTCAAGGTGCTAGTAGCAGGTGAGTCTTCAGCACCTTCAACCACCAAGCACAAGATTTGTTTGTAAGACAAGTTATTATTGACTTGGTGGTGGTCGAGGAGTTTTTATAAGTCAAGGTGCTAGTAGCAGGTGAGTCTTCAGCACCTTCAACCACCAAATACAAGATTTGTTTGTAAGACAAGTTATTATTGACTTGGTGTTGGTAGTGGAGGAGTTTTTACAAATCAAGGTGCAAGAAGCAAGTGAGTCTTCAGCACCTTCAACCATCAAGCACAAGATTTGTTTATAAGAGAAGTTATTATTGACTTGATGTTGTTGGTTGAGGAGTTTTTATAAGTCAAGGTGCAAGAAGCAAGTGAGTCTTCAGCACCTTCAACCATCAAGCACAAGATTTGTTTATAAGAGAAGTTATTATTGACTTGGTGGTGGTAGCCGAGGAGTTTTTATTAGTCAAGGTGCTAGAAGCAGGTGAGTCTTCAGCACCTTCAACCACCAAGCACAAGATTTGTTTGTAAGACAAGTTGTTATTGACTTGGTGTTGGTGGTCGAGGAGTTTTTACAAGTCAAGGTGCTAGAAACAAATGAGTCTTCAGCATCTTCAACCACTAAAATACTTTGTTGACTTATAAATACAAATGTTATCTAGTTGAGATAGTTTTAATCAATTCGAAATATGTTCTCACCTCAGAAAAAAGCTGTATATCTATATAATCACAAGTAGACAAGACTTTATTTGATGATAGGTGTATTTGGCGAATAGATGCGGCTGCAACCTACAACAGAAATGTCTTTATCCAATCAAAACTGATAATAAATACCTCTAGAACAATCGGGACATGATTTTTACTCCAGTGAAACTTTCGTGAATTAAATCTTTTTATTTTATGATAAGAATCTGAAGTGGTTTTACAATGTCTCTGTAATAAAAACGATGAGTTGAAATTTTATGATGATAAAGCAAAAGCTGTAGGTTTAGAAGTTAATTATTAAATTTAATTGTGAGCTAGTTCAATTGCTTCAAAAGATCTCGAAAAGTTGTGTTTACAAAATCGCTGTCAGCAAAAAATACTATTTTTAGGTTCCACATTTGTACATTTAAGATGAATTTAGAATGAAAATGTACTTACTAGTGTCTCAGTGCTCACATTCTCCCTGTATTCACATGAAACACTCATGGTTTCGTTCTTCTTACCAGTTTTACGCAAGGATATTATAAACTTATTATTTTTTGGTTTACTATCAGGTAAGATGCCAGCAAAGTCATTATAGGACCACTAAAAAAATGAAATTTAAAAAGTCATTAAAATGAACTCAAATTAAATAATATGTTAAAGAAGGTTGATCTATTTATTTACTTAATTTTTATTTGTTTAAATGCATTAACTAAATATTATTACAATAAATCTAAATTACAATGTGAAAATTCAACTAAAACTACATTTAAAAAGTCATACATTCCAACATTTTAAAATGAATTAATCGAATTAAAAAGAATTTTTATAAAACTTCTTTTATAGTTGTATTTATACATTGATACTATATTTCAAAAGTTATGTAAATATGTTTATATAAATCAAATAAACAAATAAATATCAGAAAACTGAAGGTACTTGGTTAGTTATTTCTTATGAGCTTGGGTTATATGTAGTAACAGATTTTGTTCCAACTGCAAATAACCTTTTATATCTAAAAACAAAATATATTTTAAAATCTGAAATTTATTTTTTTACTTAACATTAACACATGACTGAAGATAACAAAACAAATTAGTTTTTAAGGTAATCACAGAACCATATGACTATAATGAAAGGTAACAAGTACCATAGTTTAACATCAATAAGGTAAAAAATAGGAACACTGCAGAGGCATGGATATATATTTAACAAATATTTACAAAAGTATTAACAAAATAACTATTTTTTATACATATAAATAGTCTATAAAATTGTAAATAATGACTTCTTTAATTATGATGTTAAGTTTTACACCATAAACAATAAATTCTTATAAACTGATATAAACAAATAATTACTTTCCTCTCCATGAATGTTTGGTTGCATAGTAACAAGCTATATCAACATTATCAGCAATAATTTGTGACATAATCCATTAACTTTCTTTTTGTCTTCAATTTATCTAAATGCCCAAGACATATATACACTAAAAAATAAATAAATTAAAATGGTTATTGTAGAAATAAAACTTAAATAATAGTTTTTAGTTTTTCATGAATAGTTATAAGCAAATATATTTGGAATATAAACAAGGCTTTGAACTATGAGTTTTAAAGCCATGAAATGATAAAACTAAATAATAAATAAAACAAAATTGGTCCAATGAAAATAAATAAATTAATTTGCAAACTTTTTCTAGACAATTATTATCAAAATATAATCTTATATCATTCTATATTCTAAAGTTAAAAGTATAGATTTTAATAAGGAAATAGAAAAATTAGTAAACATAAATGTTTATATAATTACTCTTAATATTTGAAATGCTAAAATTTTCAGTAAAAATATAAATTAAATTAAAAATGATCAAATTATGAATCATACATTGATACAATGATACATTTAAAAAAATTTGTTTTGTATAAACTACAAAAAAAATCCTACTTTTAAAATTAATCTTAAATATGCAAGATTGTTAAGTTTACAACAAATAAATAGAGATAAAATCACAAAAACAATTTAAAATATAACTCATTAGACATAAATTATTTCCCAAAATCAATTTATTGAAAAGATAAACTACTTCAAAGTAATTTTTGATTTAAAGTTGTTGTTAAAAAGTTTATATACAAATAATAATAAACAAATTTTTTAATAAACCTGTAAATGAAAGAAAACTGTTTCTACAAAATAACAAAAACCAAAAAGTAGAAAAAAAAACTAAGAAAATTTTCGATATTTTTTTAAAACATTTAATTATATAACAAGTTAAATAAGCAACAAAAAATTTAATAAATAAGAATAAAATATTTTAATTAATCAAACTTAGTTTAAACATTTTTAAAATTCGGTAATTAAGGCACAATGATTAAGTTAATAATTTATTTTGAAAACTTAAATGTTAAATTACTAAAAATTATTTCAAAATAGATTATTAAATAATTATTCCAAAAATATTTTTAATAATTTTATTAATATTTTAACTATTACAAACGTTTTCTGATTAAGAATACTATTTAAAACAAAATAAAATTTATTTGACCAATTTTATTTCAATAAAGCTTTCAAAACAAATTGTATAATATTTGTTAATAACTAAACGACGAAAAAAATGTCAACAAAATTTAAATTGTTTATGATTTTCAAAATAATGTAGTTTAATAAAACTCAAACTAAAATGGGCGTTTTCTCCTTTGGAAATATTTTGATGTAAGATTAGTTTTAATTACTTGTTTATTATTAACTGCTTATAGTTACTTTTGATTGAATTAAAAATTATGAAATTCATCAAGTGTAATAAAAATGAAAATTTAATTTTAGATGTAAAAAACCTCATAAATAGTTTTTACCAACATTTTTAGAATGAAATCGTATTAATTTAACTTTATAGAAGCTAAGATAGATCAAAACCAGGAATAAACAACATTTTCTAAATACATAAAAATTTACTGATACTAATAAACACTTTTGAATATAATGAAAGTTTTAGCTTGCTAAAAGAATATTGTGATTTCAAATTTTGTTACTCTTAGAATGGTTTGTATTGCCTGTGCTTTTATTGTCATCTATGATAACATAGAGGTTAGTGATCACATTATTAAAAGATTGAAGTATGATAGGCACCAAAATGGTTTCGTTGCTAAAAATAAAGTTAAAAAAGAAATGAATTTAAAAGAAATTTGAAGAAGTTTTAAAATGGTAGAAAATTCCATTACAAAACAAATTAAGGTAGACGCAGAAGTCAATTAACAGTTGTTTGAAATAAAGAAATTAAGCGAAGAAGATGAAAAAGTGGAAGGAAAAGACAAGAAAGAAGAACTAACTGAAACATGGAGTATTGAAATTGAAGATTTTACAGAAATTGTGGAAGACAAAGCCGTCGACAACGATGATAAAAGTTTTTAAAAATAACCTAAATTTAGTCTCAAATTTAATAAGTAATTAATCAATTTTCTTCGTTATAATTTATATTATAAAAACATTTTATTCAATTTAGAATAAAAACTAGTGAAGCCACAGCAGCAAAACATGTAAAGATAATCATTTAATAGATTTATCACATATTTTATAATTGTATTGAACATAACAAATTAATTAATTAACTTTAGAGCACTTTAAAGAAATTTTCTGTATCTAAAATACCAAAATCATTCTTTTAAGTAATTATTTTAAAAATAAAAACTTTTGAGTTTTTATGCAATTGGTTCATTATTTCATTATTATTGGTTGATTTAACGGCAAGAATTTATTTTTCAGCAAGTTTTTATCAATGCTTTAATTGAAAAAATTGTAAAGAAATTAATATTTAAAAACTATTTTGAATTTTTTCTAGAAAAAAAATTTATTTTGACGATTTCTTTCAAGATTTTCAAAAGTATTAAATTACTTTAGTAGGAACCTTCGATAATTATTAATCTATGAATCTGAATGTCTTTGCTGTTTTATAAATCTAATTTATCATTTAAATTGAATATCTTACTTAATTATAATTTGTAATTTGATAATGACTTATGATATTACTTTGAAATTCTGAACTATTCTGAATTAGCTTTCTAAAATGAAGATTGAAAATATTTATGTATTTATTCTGTTTCATTTAAATAGTATTTTCAGAGTTACCGTTTTATGTCTATTTCTAAAAGTTTTAAAAATGTTTAAAAAATTTAGTTGTAAGAATGATGTTTAAATATTTATTGTAAATGGTTTCATCTAATTGTATGGTACAAAATTTTGTTTATGAGTTGATAGTAAATTTGCTAATATTTATATTATTTCTCAATATCGCAAAATATATCAAAACACATTTGAAAACAAACTATACTTAAAACAGATTTTCACTGTTACCAGCATGTCATTAAAGGTTTCAAACGAATGAAAATTTATGAATATAAATTCTTTTTAGTTTAAAATACTCTTAAAGAAAAAGAACCAAACCAAAAAAAGTCTTGGGCTTTAATAACAAAAGGGATTAATTCTATGCTGATGCAAAGCAAAGACTCGTTGACAATTGTTTAATGAAAATAATCTTGGTTTAGTTATATGGCATCATTTTGAAAAGAAAAATAATTATTACTGAAGGTTTAGATGTAGCAAATGTATCAGAAGTTATAAGTTGTTACAAACTAGTATAAAAAGATTACACTAAATCATATTAGGTTGAAAAATTGTTGATGGATGTCGTGCTAATTACCCTCAAATATGAGAGATTTAATTGCTGTTGTTAATTTATTTTAAGAAAGAAAGATTTATTCAGCTTGATGTTAAAGAAAAACATTTCATTTTGACATTTATGGTTGAAACCACGCATCTTATATATTTAAATAATTCTCTACAAGCAAAAATAATTCATTCAGTTATTTGGAGCAGTATCTACTTTTATACAAACTTTGCAAGATATAAATTACTCAAAGTATCGGTTTGTAATTTGTCAAATGCTTTTTAGCATCTTAATGAACCACTTGAACCTTGTAAGTGAATTATATCTAGAAATTTTATTTTATGAATTTATTTATTCGAGCTTAATAAGTTTAAAATTTGTCAACAAAAAGTTTATAATTCCAAAAGTTTATTTCCTTAACCTTTGAAGTTTTTAACCGAAAATAAGCCACGTATTATAGTTATACCAATTATATAAACTTATATATTATAGAAATATTAATATTCTTAAATTGAATCAAAGTAAAAACTTGTCTCTGGAATGTTTTATTTTGTAAGTCTTTAATAAATTGTATGAACTGAACATTGAGTTTTAATTTAGTAGAAGGAATTTTCCGAAATTTATGTTATATTTAATAAAAGTCGAATAATTTTAAAACACATTTTATAAATTCGTTTACTATTTTTGATTTGAAAATTGATGATTGATTATCAATGATTCATTGTTCACAGATGAACAGGAATTATTCATGCACGATATCAATTGTTAATACATTTCTGGTTGCAATCGAAGTTTTTGTTTCCATCCTTTTCACAATGATTAAAGTCTCATTTCTTCCCAGACTAAAATACACAATTTAATATATTCTTTACATGCTTGATAAAAGCAAAATTCAAATCTAGAATTTCGTTTGTAGAATTTAAAATAACATTTTAACAATGAAAATTCAACACTTTCTTATATTTAAGATAACTATAAAGAAACTGTTTTTATTGAGAAAGCAAAAAAATGTAGAATGGAATATTTAATTACTTGAAATATTTGAAGCATGAAACTTCCAGGAGTATTTAGTAGTGTTTGTAAGATTGATCATAACCATTACAAACGTTTTTATGATCTTACATGAAATAAGATATAACAAAAGAAATTCTATTTTTTGTTCTATTTTACCTTTATTAGGAAACTCTTTTTTTAACTATTACAAAGCAGAATAATAAAAAAGAAAAAAGATAATTTCACTATTAAAAGTAAGCATAGTCTGATCATTGTTGTAAAAAGAAAGTGGCTAAAAGTACTTCAATTTCTTTCGATTTTAGATAGTCTTACCGGTGGGACTTGATTTTAAACTTTATTTTGAAAGACTTCAACTTAAACATTTAAAAGATTTTGCAGGATTTAACAGAAATGAAGTCTATTGTATTAGCTTTAGTAACAGTTTTGATTTATGCTGTGAATACTGCAGGTGAAAATATTCGAATAATTTATTGTTAATAATATTTGAAAATTTGTTTCTTCTTTACAATAAACGCAAAGTAGTATGCTTGAAAAGAGAAACTCTTACTAACATATATTCTCACAAATAGTATAATAATACTGATAATAGAAGTCTTTTCAATATTTATTAATACACATTCTGAATATTTAATAACGACTTCAAAGTAAATGTTTCTTAATTTAGATGGAATCAAATGTGTGGACTATCTTGCTGAAAGACCAGAAAATACAGAAGAAGTAAATATATATACAAGCGATGAAGCTGACTGTCCTGAATCCACATCTTGCTACTTTATTATATTTAAATCCCTTTCCGGTAAGAACAAAGAATATACAATCCAAAATTTGCAAAATAATCCAACTTTAATTTCAATTCTAATTTTATTATTTGATAACTTTCAAAAAAGCGTTTTAAAAGCCTACTTATGAGTGAGTATAAGTTTGGTAAACATAATTTTTTATCTCAATTGCAGACGCAAATACAATCTATGCAGCATACTGTGTCGCTATTAGTTTCGGTATTTTCAGCGATCCGTCCTTTTGTGAAAGTGAAGACTTAGAAACTTGCTCACAAAGCTTCTGTTCTGAAGATCTTTGTAATAATATTTCAATAATTCAGCCACCAACAACTCAGCTACCGACAACTGAGCTACCAACAACTCAGTCACCAACAACTCAGCTACCAACAACTCAGCCAACAACAACTAAGCTACCAACAACAACTCAGCTACCGACAACTCAGCTACCAACAACTCAGGCACCAATAACTCAGCCACCAACAACTGTGGTTGAAACAACAGCTGAAACAACAACTTATACTTCACTATCTTCAAGTATTACATTCAATCTAATTGTTTAAAGACAAGTTAATTTCATTCTAATCTGTTTTTAAGAATGTCCACCTATTGGTAAAGATAGAACAGTTGACTTCAATTGTTCAAGATTTTATGATGATTCATCTAAATGTGGACGTCGCCGAGCATGGTCTTGTGATTATTTTAGTTGGAGAGTTAATATGTTGGAATTGTTTTTAAAAGAATTTGCAGACAAAATGTAAATTTACAACTTTTTTTAAAAATTTTAAAATTTTTTATTTTATATAACAAAATTTTTAGCCCTGAAGATAGTGATTTTAAACTTCCTAAATGTGATAATGATGATGGCATCAGTTGTGAATCATCAGAAAAATGTTGTTACATCTCCTACAGTGGATGTCAAATTTGTCATTGCATCGACCACGATTACATTGGTAATTGATGAGTATTATTTTTTGAAATAGTTTCTACTTATTATCAATTGTTTACTAAGAGTGTATTAATGATTTTAGATGAAACATATGTACAAAATATATGGAAGCGAGATCAGCAACTATGGAAGAAGCTGTATAAGTTATACATCGAAGTTTATCCTGGAGAATCTGACTATTTTAATACTTGTTAAACAAGCGAAATCTTCCACAATATATTTACTTGCATTAGTTACTTACTAACAATTGTAAATATATCAAAACTTCATACTTTATAAAAGTGCTAACTGTTGTAACTTGTATATTATAATTAAAAAATGTTTGACTAAATTCAGAAGAACATAAAAAATAAAACTAATATCCACTAATAGAGAAATGTTTTGTTGGTAATTTTTGTTCCTTAAAAGTTAGAGGTTTTACAAAAGTTCTTTCAATTTATTTGTTTTATTCAATGAAGCATAAGCTTCAATCTATTGAAGCATAAGCAAAAAAAAGTAATTAACAAAAAATATTAAATTAAGTGAAAAAAGAAGCTGGCAGCATTATACATCACTTGTTAACAAAATTGTCCAAATGTTATTTATTTCAAAGGATACTAATATTTTAAAATAAATAAATGACGAAAAAAAGATTAAACAAAATTTTAACTTGTTTATGATTTTCAAATTAATGTAGATTAATAAAACTCAAACTAAAATAGGCGTTTTCATCTTTGGAAATATTTTGATGTAAGATTAGTTTTAATTACTTGTTTATTAGTAACTGCTTAAAGTTACTTTTGATTGAATTGAAAATTATAAAATTCATCAAGTGTAGTTATAATAAAAAGTTAATTTTAGATGAAAAAACCTCATAAATAGTTTAAAGAAATATTTTTGGTATGTAACTCTAGTAATTTAACTTTATAGAAGCTAAGATAGATCAAAACCAGGAATATACAACATTTTCTAAATACATAAAAATTTACTGATACTAATAAACACTTTTGGATATAATGAAAGCTTTAGCTTGCTAAAAGAATTTTATGCTTTCAAATTTTCTTACTCTTGGAATGGTTTGTATTGACCGTACGTTTATTGTCATCTATGATAACATAGAGGTTAGTGATTATATTATTAAAAGATTGAAGTATGATAGACACTAAAATGGTTTCGTTGCTAAAAATAAAGTTAAAGAAGAAATGAATTTAAAAGAAAATTGAAGAAGTTTTAAAATGGTAGAAAATTCCATTACAAAACAAATTAAGGTAGACGCAGAAGTCAATTAACAGTTGTTTGAAATAAAGAAAGCAAGTGAAGAAGATGAAAAAGTGGAAGGAAAAGACAAGAAAGAAGAACTAACTGAAACATGGAGTATTGAAATTGAAGATTTTACAGAAATTGTGGAAGACAAAACCGTCGACAACGATGATAAGATTTTTTTAAAATAACCTAAATTTAGTCTGAAATTTAATAAGTAATTAATCAATTTTCTTCGTTATAATTTATATTATAAAAACATTTTATTCAATCTAGAATACGAACTAGTGAAGTCACAGCAACAAAACATGTAAAGATAATCATTTAATAGATTTATCACATATTTTATAATTGTATTGAACAGAACAAATTAATTAATTAACTTTAGAGCACTTTAAAGAAATTTTCTGTATCTAAAATATCAAAAACATTCTTTTAAGTAATTATATTAAAAATAAAAACTTTTGAGTTTTTATGCAATTGGTTCATTATTTCATTATTATTTGCTCATTTAACGGCAAGAATTTATTTTTCAGCAAGTTTTTATCAATGCTTTAATTGAAAAAATTGTAAAGAAATTAATATTTAAAAACTATTTTGAATTTTTTCTAGAAAAAGAATTTATTTTGACGATTTCTTTCAAGATTTTCAAAAGTACTAAATTACTTTAGTAGGAACCTTCGATCATTATTAATCTATGAATATGAATGTCTTTGCTGTTTTATAAATCTAATTTATCATTTAAATTGAATATCTTACTTAATTATAACTTATAATTTGATTATGACTTATGATATTACTTGGAAATTCTGAACTATTCTGAATTAGCTTTCTAAAATGAAGATTGAAATTATGTATTTATTCTCTTTCATTTAAATAGTATTTTCAGAGTTACTGTTTTATGTCTATTTCTAAAAGTTTTAAAAATGTTTAAAAAATTTAGTTGTAAGAATGATGTTTAAAGATTTATTGTAAATGGTTTCATCTAATTGTATGGTACAAAATTTTGTTTATGAGTTGATAGTAAAGTTGCTAATATTTATATTATTTCTCAATATCGCAAAATATATCAAAACACAATTGAAAACAAACTTTACTTAAAACAGATTTTCACTGTTACCAGCATGTCATTAAAGGTTTCAAACGAATAAAAATAAATGAATATAAGTTCTTTTAACTTTAAAATACTCTTAAAGAAAAAGAACCAAACCAAAAAAAGTCTTGAGCTATAATAACAAAAGGGATTAATTCTATGCTGATGCAAAGCAAAGACTCGTTAACAATTGTTTAATGAAAATAATCTTGGTGTAGTTATATGGCATCATTTTGAAAAGAAAAATAATTATTACTGAAGGTTTAGATGTAGTAAATGTATCAAAAGTTATAAGTTGTTACAAACTAGTATAAAATGATTACACTAAATCATATTAGGTTGAAAAATTGTTGATGGATGTCGTGCTAATTACCCTCAAATATGAGAGATTTAATTGCTGTTGTTGATTTATTATAAGAACGAAAGATTTATTCAGCTTGATGTTAAAGAAAAACATTTCATTTTGACATTTATGGTTGAAACCACGCATCTTCTATGTTTAAATAATTCTGTACAAGCAGAAATAATTTATATAGTTATTTGGAGCAGTATCTATCTTTATACAAACTTTGCAAGATATAAATTACTCAAAGTATCGGTTTGTAATTTGTCAAATGCTTTTTAGCATCTTAATGAACCACTTGAACCTTGTAAGTGAATTATATCTAGAAATTTTATTTTATGAATTTATTTATTCGAGCTTAATAAGTTTAAAATTTGTCAATAAAAAGTTAATAATTTCAAAAGTTGATTTCCTTAACCTTTGAAGTTTTTAACCGAAAATAAGTCACGTATTATAGTTATACCAATTATATAAACTTATATATTATAGAAATATTAATATTCTTAAATTGAATCAAAGTAAAAACTTGTCTCTGGAATGTTTTATTTTGTAAGTCTTTAATAACTTGTATGAACTGAACATTGAGTTTTAATTTAGTAGAAGGAATTTCCCGAAATTTATGTTATATTTAATAAAAGTCGAATAATTTTAAAACACATTTTATAAATTCATTTAACATTTTTTATTTGAAAATTGATGATTGATTATCAATGATTCATTGTTCACAGATGAACAGGAATTATTCATGCACAAAATCAATCGTTAATACATTTGTGGTTACAATCGAAGTTTTTGTTCTTTATTGTTTTATAAGGATTAAAATCTCATTTCCTTCCAGACTAAAATACACAATTTAATATACTCTTTATTAATTATATATAGTTTTATGTCAGAATCACTCGCGTTGTTCAAGCAGAAGTTGAACTGTTATAATATTACCAACATTGCCATTTTTAAACTGAGAATTTTTCCTTTTTTTAATATTATTATAATTCTAATTTAAAACAGATTGTATAAACTCTTTTTAATGTTTTTTATTCGAAGTTTGATATTAATAGCATTTGTTAAACTTTCACAGATGAATAGGAATCATTCGTGCACAAAATCGATTGTTAAAATAGTTCAATTTAGTAAAGAGATATCAGACTTCTAAGGTTACTTATTGATTGATGTTAAAAAGCCTACAAGCAATGCTACTCGTGTTAATCTCTTTTTTTATAAAGTGATTTTTGGTATCAATATATAAAAAACTAATTAAAATTAATTGATTGAATAATTATTAATAAATAATCAACATTTTTGAATAAATAGTGAAATTTTGCATCATAGTTATTCATCGCAAAATTCTGGTTGCAATTGAAGTTTTTGTTCCTCATCCTTTTCATAATGATTAAAGTTTCATTTCTTCCCAGACTAAGATATACAATTTAATATATTCTTTACATGCTTGATAAAAGCAAAATTCAAATATAGAATTTCGTTTGTAGAATTTAGAATAATATTTTAACAATAAAAATTCAACACTTTCTTATATTTAAGATAACTATAAAGAAATTGTGTTTATTGGGAAAGCAAAAAAGTGTAGAATGGAGTATTTATTTACTTAAAATATTTGAAGCATGAAACTTCCAGGAGTATTTAATAGTCTTTGTAAGATTGATCATAACCATTAAAAACGTTTTTATGATCTTACATGAAATAAGATCTAACAAAAGAAATTCTATTTTTTGTTCTATTTTACCTTTATTAAAAAACTCTTTTTTTTAATATTACAAAGCAGAATAATAAAAAAGAAAAAAAATAATTTCACTATTAAAAGTAAGCATAGTCTAATCATTATTGTAAAAAGAAAGTAGCTAAAAGTACTTCAATTTCTTTCGATTTTAGATAGTCTTATTGGTGGGACTTGATTTTAAACTTTATTTTGAAAGACTTCAACTTAAACATTTAAAAGATTTTGCAGGATTTAACAGAAATGAAGTCTATAGTATTAGCTTTAGTAACAGTTTTGATTTATGCTGTGAATACTGCAGGTGAAAATATTCGAATAGTTTATTATTAATAATATTTGAAAATTTGTTTCTTCTTTACAATAAACACAAAGTAGTATGCTTGAAAAGAGAACCTCTTACTAACATATATTCTCACAAATAATATAATAAAACTGATAATAGAAGTCTTTTAAATATTTATTGATACACATTCTGAATATTTAATAACGACTTCAAACTAAATATTCTTTAATTTAGATGGAATCAAATGTGTAGTGTATCGTGGTTTTATAGAAGATAAGACAGAAAAATTAGTTCTACTTGAAAGTGATGAAGCTGACTGTCCTGAATCCACATCTTGCTACTTTACAATATATAGATTTCTTTCTGGTAAGAACAATTAATTTAGTCTCAAAAATTTTAAAATAAACAAACTTTAACTCTAAATTTACTATTTGATAACTTTTTAAAAAGAGTTTTAAAAACTTACTATTCATTTCTAGAACTTAGTTTAGTGAGTAGAAGTTTGGTGATCACAAGTAATTTTTTTATCTCAATTGCAGCACCATACACAGCTTATGTAGCAAACTGTGTCAAGATAGACAATGATTTCAGCGATCCGTCCTTTTGTGAAGCAGAAGACATAACAACTTGCTCACATAGCTTTTGTTCTGAAGATCTTTGTAATAATATTTCAATAATTCAGCCACCAACAACTCAGCTACCAACAACTCAGCTACCAACAACTCAGCCACCAACAACTGTGGTTGAAACAACAGCTGAAATAACAACTTATACTTCACCATCTTCAAGTATTACATTCAATCTAATTGTTTAAAGACAAGTTAATTTCATTTTAATCTGTTTCTAAGAATGTCCACCTCTTAGTAAAGATAGAACAGTTGACTTCAATTGTTCAAGATTTTATGATGATTCATCTAAATGTGGACGTCGCCGAGCATGGTCTTGTGATTATTTTAGTTGGAGAGTTAATATGTTGGAAGTGTTTTTAAAAGAATTTGCAGACAAAATGTAAATTTACAAACTTTTTTTCAAATTTTTAACTTTTTTATTTTATATAACAAAATTTTTATTCCTGAAGATAGTGATTTTAAACTTCCTAAATGTGATAATGATGATGGCATCAGTTGTGAATCATCAGAAAAATGTTGTTACATCTCCTACAGTAGATGTCAAATCTGTCTTGCATCGACCATGATTACATTGGTAATTGACGAGTATTATTTTTGAAATAGTTTTTACTTATTATCAATTGTTTACTAAAAGTGTATTAATGATTTTAGATGAAACATATGTACAAAATATTTGGAAGCGAGATCAGCAATTATGGAGGAAGCTATACAAGTTATACATCGAAGTTTATCCTGGAGAATCTGACTATTTTACTACTTGTTAAACAAGCGAAATCTTCCACAATATATTTCTTACATTAGTTATTTACTAACAATTGTAAATATATCAAAACTTTATACTTTGTAAAAGTGATAACTGTTGTAACTTGTATATTATAATTGAAAAATATTTGACTAAATTCAGAAGAACATTAAAAAATAAAACTAAGATCCACTAATAGAGAAATGTTTTGTTGGTAATTTTTGTTTCGTAAAAGTTAGAGGTTTTACGAAAGTTCTTTCAATTTATTGGTTTTATTCATCGAAGCATAAGCTTCAATCTATTGAAGCATAAGCAAAAAAAAGTAATTAACAAAAAATATCAAATTAAGTGAAAAAATAAACTGGCAGCATTATACATCACTTGGTAACAAAATTGTCTAAATGTTATTTATTTCAAACGATGTTAAATTTGTATATCTTGAAAGATTTGTGAATTTGGTGTGAAGCAACTGAACTAGTTCTGAATAAATAATTTTTTATATGGATGCATCTGTATTACTTTTTCAAATTAAATTAAAGTCAATATTAGTAGTAAGCAAAACTGATTTAACAATTTTCTATAAGAATATTATTACATAAAGATTTTAAGTCAGATTTTTAGTTATTAGTAGCATCTTGTGAATAAGAATTGTTTTGGAAGACTTCTTGTTTAGACTTTCTTAAAGGAGTTTATAGATTGCTCAACAGTAATTTAGTTATAGAAAATTATTTGGGGAAAACATTATTTGCTCATTTGACAAAGTTGAAATTTGACTCTTAATATCTGAAACACTGAATTAAATCCTGCAAAAGGCTTCTAAACTAAATAAAGGTAAATAGTTTCAGCTTTTTTATTTATTAGCTTGTTTGAATATAAACACAAACTATTAGAAATCCTGTCTATAGAAAAAATTATTAAGATCGAATAAATAATTAAATAATTAGACAATTAAGTTCTTCAATGTCCAAGATGCACAGAAGACATGTAAATGATTACATCAGAGTTTCATTCTGATTCTAGTGTTTGTTATTCTAAAATCAAAAATGTAAAAATACAAATAATATTCAATAAAAGAAAAACTTTCTAAATAATCACCTCTAGTATACTTTAAATTGCATCTTTCAAGTAAGACAAAGTACAAGTCTAAAACAAATATCGACGTAAACCGCGCTTAGACACCATCGCCATGTGCATTCCAGAGAAAATTGTAGAATTCCTAACTTTAATGGATATATTAAAGTCATCAACAATACTACCTCTATGTCTTGCTTCAAAATGAAGGTTAAGATGTACAATAGCGCACTGGAAGCTCTTGGAGTGAAGACTTATGACAGCAAAGACTGCTTCGAAAAAAGAAGCGTCAAGCGCATGTAAAGCACCAAAAACAATCTAGCAATTCTGAGATTTTGCACAAAGCTAGAAAAGTATTTGCTGAGCTGCAAGAAAATGTGTCAATGAGTTTTGGCTGTAAAAAATCGAAGCTGTAGCAGCAATAGGTGACACCAGATCCGTTTATGATGGTGTTAGATGTGCAATTGAATCCACAAAACGTCTAACAGCCCCTGCAATCTGCCGCAAGAGAAATCTTGTACAAAAATAAGAAACCAATAGGGAAGCGTGTGGAACATTTTTAACTCGTTTACTCACTGCAAAACACCGTGATGAACACTATAACGGATAAAATGTAGCAACTACTAGTCATATGAGAGCTAGATTGTGGACCAACAAGAGAAGAACCCAGCAAAGCCATTTCATCAATGGGTGTTGAGAAGCATCTGGTAGCGATGGTATAGTACCTGATCTACTAAATGTCAAACTTGCTTTTTGTTCCTTCTCCGGATATTTTAATTAAATGTTGAAAAGAAGAGCATACATTTAAATTTATTTTATTAAAAAAAACTTAATTTTCTAGAAAATTCTTTTGTTTTGTTTACAGCTTTTATAAATGTTATATAATAGCTGGTATTTATCATTTCTATGGCCATTTACTCATCTATCGGTTGTTCCTGACTTTTTCCTTGTTTTCTACATTAATGTTAAGCTGTGATCCTTAAAACCTTTGCATTATTTTTCGGCAATCACAATGTTTCATGTTTGCTGTAAGAGTTGTACAATTTGTGATTTGAATCCATATGACAAATATCATTTACTTAATATTCCAAAAGATTATTGAAAGCATACCTCTTATAGTTTCTTACCCAGCTATTTTTCTATGGTAATCACAGAACGTATGAACCGTAGATTATTTACCGCAAAGGTTTCTGAACATTGGGCGCTGTCAGTTCATTCTGCATCCTGACAGTTGAGTTTTTGTTGTTATTTACCGAGTTTGTTAACAGGAAATTTTTGTAAGTTTTTTATTTAAACATGCTTTCATAGTGATATTAAAATTATTAATTTGAAGTGATTAATTCATTTTTTTTAATCTTTTAGTTTCTACAATTATACTTAAGATTTTTATTCATTAGATGATAACCATAATAATAAGTAATTTGTTAAAATTTATTTTTTTATAAACTTTTTTAGAAAGTGGTTGGATTATCAGTTGAATAACTACATATATTGCAAAAAAACTTTTTCTCATTATTTTTGTGTTTCCTTTTTATATAAGACTTCAAAACTCTTTCATTTCCAAAAATTTCCTCACAAAACTGGCAGTAATGAAGATAATTAAAGTTAAAGATTAAACAGTATTGAAATATTTTTACGACTTTTTACTGTTTCTGCTATTTTTTACTGTTTTTGGTGTCTTTTCACAGTTTCAGGTATCTTAAACTGTTTCAGGTGTTATAGACTACTTAAAGAAAGATGCCAATGCAACTATCACTTGTGGTTTATGCTTAGATATCATCAATGATAAGATATTATCATTTATCTATCATAAAACTTATTTGTTCAGTTGGTTTGCACTTGCATTATGACCAGTAGGTGGTGCAGCCAGAAGTTTGACATTTTGTCATTACCAGGTGACTTCAATTTCTGTTACTTTTACAGCCCCTGAAAAACTTTTACAACTGATATTAGATTCCACTGATACTTGGGTATATGTTTCATATCCTCAGCTTCTGTGAGAATCCATTCTTGTTACTAGTTCCTTTATACTTTTGCTTAGTTGGTTTTGGTAGAAGTTTTTAGAGTTTTTATTAAATAATTGTTCCACAGGTTGTTGAAGTGAAAGTTGACAAACCATTAAGAAGTAAATATTGATGCATGAGAAAGTTATTACAGATGCATATTTCCAAATTCAAGTTTATAGTATATACTTTTGACTATAAGAGGAACAGATCTGATCATTTTTCTACTTTCTTTAAATGTATCATTTATACATAATGTTTTTTTCACTTAATTATTTTGTAAAGAACATATTTTTGCCTCTGGTAGTGTATTCAGAGTTGTTTGTAGTATATTTAAAACGAATAACAGTAGAATATTTTACCGCATATGTTAATATCTTATCCAAGCTAGGCTTGAGCACTTTTATAACTTTGGTTATTGGCAACTTTTGTAGTTTAATAGATCTCTCTATTAGAATAGTTTTAATTTATTCAAATGTATAATTGTTTTATTTTCAATTTGTCACCGATTTCTTTGGTGTTATTGAATCCATAAGTCTAAAAATTGTTTTTTTTTGTAGATATTAGTTATTTTATATCTGATTAAATTGATAGAACAATTTTATTAAACTCCAAGTGCAGTTTATATACCAATAAATGGCGTCACTTAAATAAAACTTTTACTACTTAGACAGAGGAATGTAAGTTAAATTAAAGAGAGAAGAAAAAATTGGCTAAGTTATTTACCGTTGGTATAGTTCTCAATTTATTTAATAAAAAATTTCTTTTAAGATTTATTTTGAATTTTTAAAGTTTTAAGAGTTTATTTTATTCGAATTCTACTGAATTATTTTGCTTAAATCTTACATAATATCACCAAACTTTATTTGTTAAATTTAAAAAGTTAAGTTACCAGATTATTTTAGTTGCTTTCTTTATCATTAAAAAACAGTCGTACACGATGTTTATTTAAAAAAGTATTTTAACTTTTTATAACAAATGTTTATTTCAGTGACTTTTTTTTTCAATGTTTTTTTAGCATGATTTTAAAATAATTCATTCTATTTTGAAGTCTGTTTATAGATATTTTTATGCATTTTTATATTTAGATGTACATTAATAAACAAAAATATAAATCAAATAATTTAAATTGTTTATATAAGTTATATAGAAAAACTTTCTTTTTCAATTAAACTTGAGTTAAGCTTATTAATATTTCTTTTATAAACAGACTTAGTAATTGATAATAATGGAAATTCATCAAGTTATTACTGCTGATTTGTGGTTAGAAGAGAATAATTTTGCTGTAGCTGATCAAACTCCTGCAGATAATTATATTTCTCCCACTATTGAGTTGGAATTTTTGAATAATTTTTGTGCTTTCCCTTACCCATCAGAAGAACAACTAATTAAACTCTCTGAAAAATCTGGCTATTCATATAAATTGATTCAGCGTTGGTTTAACATGAAAAGGCTTCAGAATAACATAAGTTGGAGTTCTTCAGAAATACAATATGCAAAGTGTAAAATCATAAAATATTATGAAGAAAAAACACAAAACAATGGAAATAGTTTAGGGAAAGTGGTTTCAAATGGTGATAATAACATCTCTGAAATTCCATCTAAGGGACCTGTTGCTTCTACAAGTCAAGGAGAAGACCTAAACACTGTATCTTTATCTGAAACCTTTGTAAGTATCATTATTTTGTTTATATATAATTATTGTCAAAATGTTAGTTGTTTCTACATGAAAAAAATAATTTGTTAGATGGTTTTAGTATTTTTTTATGAATTTCTTTTTAATCTTTTATAAATAAATAATCTAGACTGTATAATTTTACTAGGTTTTTTTTTGCTTCCTAGCTTTGTAAGACAGAACCAATAGAAACTCAAATTCATTTTCAAACTAAACAAAAAGAAGACTTCAATTCTTCTAGTTTATTGGTTGAAGAAGGTAAATTTCAACTTTAAATGATCTTATGATGTTATAATATATGATTTTATTGTTTGTTTATGTTTTGGTGTTTAGTTATATAACCAAGTTATTTTAATATTGGAAGTTTAATATAATGAACTGAGAAAACCTTTGAAGTAATATTGTTGAAGTGTTTGATAAATCTTTTATTGAACTGGTTTTTATAATTTTGATCTTTTAATAATCTAATGACTGTTAATCTTACTGCCTGACCAAGAAATTGTGATACAAGTTTATATTCAATAAAATATTTAAATTTAAACAACAAATTTGTTTTAAAAGGATCAAAATCTGATAGTCAAGGTTGTGGTGGATGTAAAAGTTGTTTCAATCAACCAGAGATTAAAAGAAGAAAGTTGGAAAGTAAAACTGTTTTAAGTACAACTTCTAATCTAAAGTTATAATGTTTCTAGTGTTATAAGTAATCACAAACAAGAAAATATTTATGACCAATAGTAACCCATTTACATTATAGATAATATATTATTATTAAATAATAGTGATCTGTTTTGATAAGGAATAGAATTAAAACCCTTAACATGACCAATAGAACTTGCACTGAAGGTTTTTTAATTAGTCTTATTGTTACAGAATGTCCTGAAGCCATTCAAGAACAACTGGATGATGATGTTGTTGATAAAGATCCAGTTAAAGATGTAGTTGAAAGTAATGATTATGAAAACTTGGATGGAAATGTTCTTGATGATGAAGACCTAAATGACGTTAATGATTGCAATTTTGAAGATGGAAATAAAGATCACATTGATAGTACTCTGGATGGTTGTGATGATGAAGATCACATTGATAATACTCTGTATATTTGTGAAGATGAAGATCAAATGAAGAACGCTCTTGATAATGGTGATAAAGATGATTATGAGGATACTGCAGATGATAATGAAGAAATGCTTGAAAATGTTCTTGATAATGAACATGAAGATTTAGAAGATGCCCCGAAAGATGAAAACAAAAGTTAGAAGATATTTATTTAGTAAAATAATACTAAATTATTTATAAATTACTTTAATTGAAAAATCGAATAAGTTAACTAATGTTATTAGTCACAAAGACAATCTTATGAATAACTACAAGTAACTTTTTACAGCTAAAAGTCCTCAGAAAGAAATCAAGAATCTGAAAAGGAATCCTGAATTACTCAAAAGAAGTAAATTAAACTTTTTCAATTATTTGTAAAAAAATATATCTTAGTAATGTTTCTAGTACTAGAATAAAATTAATTTTTGTAATAAAACAATTATTGTGCAGCTGATCTTTATCACTGCGAGTTTTGTGAAGACATTTTTGCTGATAAGAAAGTTTTTGACGTTCATCTTAAAAGAAAACATCCGTCTGATAAAAAGTATCCATGCAATCTCTGTGACTTTTCTGCGGATTATAAATGCCATCTCAAACAACACCAAGTAACCCATAATAAATTGAAAAATTTTGTTTGCCGCTTGTGTGGAAAAAGCTTTGGCCTAAAAAAGAACCTCAACCGGCATAATGAGTCAGTTCACTTAAAGGTGACGTATCAATGCGAGCTTTGCGAAAAATCGTTTAGTCGGAAATCTAACAAGCAACAACATATCCGTAATACTCACCAGAAGCAAAAAGCTTTTGTTTGTAATCAATGTGGAAAGACATTTGGGCGATCATGTAGTCTCACAGTACACAAACGAATCCACACAGGCGAGAGGTTGTTTCATTGCAAGAATTGCTCAAAATCATTTACGAATTCATCTACTTTGAAGCAACACGAGATCAACATCCACACCAGAAACTTCCCATATAACTGCAGTGTTTGTAAAAAAGGGTTTTTGTCTCCTTCTGTTTTAAACAAACATCTGAGAAGTCACAATTGAGTTTATGAAACTTTCATTTGTTTGATTTTTAGTTTATTTGTTAAAATTGTTTATTTTGTTGTTTTAATAAAAGTTTCATTTATTCGATTTGTTGTGATGTTAATTTGAGTCTTTAAAAAGCTTTTAGTAGAAAGAATTGTAATTAATAAATTCGAATGATCAATCAACAAATATTTTAGATAATTAGATTAATTTTTAATTGAATCAATTAGTTACTAGCTAAACTGTCCTTTTAAGAAATTTACTTTTATCGCAACTTTCTAATGTCTTTTTAATGATCTTTATTATTTTCTTTCTAGACATCCTATCTGATGTTATCTTGGAACCCCGATTAGAAATATTTTGGAATTTTTATTTAAACTTAACAAAAGTTCATTTTTGAACATTCTTTAAAATGTTTAAGCTAAAAGAGCTGTCTATAGACTCAAATATCAGTAGATGATGTTAGTTTGTTTGTATATGCAGATGAAATTCAGCTATTAGTTAGTTTGTATATTGAAATGATGATGACTCTTTATATAAAGCTTATCATCGGGTTAGCCTCCAGCAATTCAATATTGTTTACACATCATCTTGTTTGTTGACTAGATTAAGGATAGAAACTTTTAGTTAACATCTTTATCTTAAGTGAATGTACAAAGCTCTCTTCTTGCTTTGTCAAATCAATCTCCATTGTGTTTCCCATTTCATATCAAACTCACTGCCACTTTTACCTCTCATAGAGAATTAATGGACATTATCTAAAAATTTACAAACCCATCTTCCTAAACCAAAAAAGTCCCTGCGCTCTCTACAAAAAATTGGAATTCTAAGGGGCAGAAGATCTATTAAAAGTTTCAAATGTTTCGGATCCGACTTCATTTAATGTTTTTACACAAAATAAACTCGAAAAAAAGTTCTTCTTCTCCATATACTGCAATTTGTTAAAAGTAATTTTGTATCTCTGACGAACTAAGTAACTGCGGGTGAAAGGAAAACTTCTACCAAAAAATTTGCATACTGAATAAAAGAACCAAGCGAAATGAAACAATACAAAGTATAGGAAGGAAGTTCTAGCGCTACAAAGTTTGTATCTTGCTTCAGTTTGTTTTTTATGCTGTAGTTGTAACAATCTATAAGGAGTTCACTATTAATCTTTGGGAAAACGCTCATAACTCTCCCGTCTCCATTTGTGATTGCTTCCATCCTGCTCTTCTTCACAGCGAGAAAGCTCTCGCTTACTTCTTGATCCCTGATTAGATCCAGTAGTGCTTATTGTTTGTTCTTTTGCCCTTGAGGTAGAATCTCTTCTGCTTTCTCTTTTTTAACTTTTTTACTTTTTAATAACTAGAGCGTCAAGATGCTCTTTTATTAAGCTGAGTAGCACACAAATACTCAGTTATGGTCTTGATAGTCATATCAGCTCTTCTCTTAATTCTTTTCCTTTGCGGCTGCTTCATAGATGACCCAATTTGAACCTCAAAATAGAAGCTAGATCCAAGTACTATTTCGCCAAATCATAAAAAACTTTCTTTAATTAACGTACCAAGTAATATAGGCTCATTAAGGTGTACTGTGTGTCGTCTGAGTTGATATAACTTGAGGGAAGTACTAATGGAAAAGAAGTCATCAAATTTAAGGTCAATTAAATTGTGGATAATTTTAAAAATAAGAACTAAGTCGTATTTAATCCGTTGATTTTCCAAAGTATCTAAATTGAAGAAACTGAGACAATGTTTATAACGGTCATACTTAATATTACGTTTCCTGCATACTAATCTCGTAAATGTGGCCTGAACAGACTCAATTTTTTTGATATCATTAACTTGATATGGCATCCATGTACTAACATTGTTTTCAAGAATTTGACGTACTTAAAGTTTGAAAAGATTGATACAAAATCTGGGTCCTTAGAAGTAAAGGTCTTTATAATACGGTAGATAAAGTTGATTGATTTTACAAAGATTTTGGAAAGATAATTGCGCCATTTAAAGTCAGATGATAGAGTAATGCCAACGTCTAGGTCCAAAGATACTCGTTGAATAATAAATCCTTTGATGGAGTATTGGTTCAATAAATTTGCAGCTGGTTTACGAGAAAATGTTCAGACTTTAAGAGCTGGATTCTGAGCTGCCAATTCGTAGACCAGTTTTCTACAGTGTGTAGTGCAGTTTGAAGTTTTGAAGGATTACAAGATAATAGCTTGATATCATCTGCATACACAAACACTCTGACATCATCTACTGCTACTAATCTTCTGATGAGGTCTTGGATGAAAATTAAAAAGAGAAGGGGACCCAGAACGGAACCCTGAGGAACACCACTAGTGATATGACTAGAAGTAGATAAAGAAAATTCTACCCGAGTTTGTTGGGTTCTACCTGATAAGTAATCTTCAATTCACTGTAAGATATACCTGTTGATTTATGAGTTTTTAAATACAAAAAAGAGCTTGTTGTGAGAAACAGATTCAAACGCTTTGGCAATATCGAGGTATATGATGTCACAGGGAGTATTACTTTCATAATGGGCTGTAAGCTCATTACAAAAAGTGAAATGTTGAGTGAGGGAAGATCTCTGTTTCACAAAGCCATGTTGGACATCAGATATTAGATGGTGCTCTATCAAATGACTGGTCATATGATTGTGAATGATATTCTCTTGAGTTCTGCAGATAACTGAAGTCAGTGAAACTGGTCTGTAGTTAAGTACGGTGTTTCTAGGACCCCTTTTATGAGTTGGAGCAATAATAGCTTTCTTCCAAATTTGTGGAACTCTTCCTCGCCTCAGAGTCATGTTAATAAAAGCAATAAAGGTAGTGATAAAGATGGAGTAGATTTTCTTAAAAACAAAGCTGGGATCTGATCTGGGGTGTTGGAAACTGATGATTTTAAGGAAGAAATAACCTTAGATACCATATCGACCGTTATGTCAAGATCTACCATCTCAAAGACATTTGTATGAATATTGGAGTAGGAGAAAGAAGGAGTATTGCCATCATCGGTTAATAAATTGATTGTTTAGCAACTCAGATTTATTTTCTGGTTCCATCACAAGCTGGTCGCTGTTATCAAGTAAGGGAGGTATTTGAGATCTCGCCTTAAGCTTGCGATTTATGAAACCAAAAAACGTTTTTCTGCCAGGTGAAAATGAAACTGCACTTTCTCTTCCTAAACAGAAATTAGAAATAGATTTCTTGTAAACTATACAAAGATCTTTGTAAGGAAATTTGATGGAAGGGTCTGTTTTAGTTTATTTGTATAGAAGGTTTTTTAAATGTTGTAAGTTCCTTAATTAATTGGGTAAATGTGGTTTTTTGTTGATTCTATAAAAAGGTAAGAGTTTTTTGATTGACTCTTTAACGATGTTAGTAAATCTTGAGTAATAAGTATTGATGTCTTCGGAAGAGTTAAAAACATAAATCTAGTCAACATCTGATAAAAAGTTGTTAATGCCAGTATAATTTCCACAGTAAAAATTCCTTTTGCTTGAAGTTTTAAAGTTCATAAAAAAAATTTGATGGAGCTCGATTTCAATCATGTTGTGATCGCATTTCAGAGCAAAAGGTTCTTTTTGATCAACGCAGATAATGTTCTCGGGTCTTGATGTGACAAAAAGATCCAAAGTATTACCACTAGCTTGGGTCGGAAAAGTTACCATCTTGGATAGATTATTGGTATTGAAGAAGCTTAGAAAGGCTGAATTAGTATTATCGCTTTTCAAGTTAAACATTTAGACGCATTCAGTTCGTCCATTGATTTAGACAAACTAAAAACTTTCTAATCAATCTTGGCAATTTCCGATTTAAGTTTCACTAATTCATCAGATATAGATTTGCTGATGTCTGATAATATTTTTTCATCAGAATTGGGTGAGGTAGCTGTTGTGGCCATGGTTCTACATTTAATGCAAAACCATTTAAATCCCGTTTGCGTCATATGGTTTTTATCAAACATATCATAGATTTTCTTGCTCAGATTACTACAGGTGAGATGAAAGCAGGAAAGGCATTTAAGCATTCAATTACAGCATCTTCACTAGAGTAAATTTTATTGCAGGATTGGCAATTGCAATCTCTTTCAGGATTTTTATTTACAGTAGACCGTAAGGTCTTGCCACTTTTATGTGAATCCACCATAGTTTTCATAAAAGATTTTTACTGTCACCAATCACAATACATATACCATACAAATCACTTCCTATAAATAACTATATCACAACTTATAAGCACTTACTCAAATAGAATATAACCTATAACCTGAAACTTATTCAAATAGAATTTTCTAAACAACTTGTAACAGTTTATTTTTAAACAATTTAAATTAAAAGTAAAATATTTTTACCAAACTTTTGCAACGTTTAGTTAGATTTTAATCGCTTCAAACTATCTTCATTTAATTTTACTAGCAAACTGTGAAAATGGACTTTCGGTTAATTGGCCCAAGAAGTCAAATTTAAATTTGCAAACTAAATTAATAATAGAGACTAGATATTGGTTTCTACAAAATAGAGGAATGTTTAAATGCTTTAAAAAATAAGACAATTCCTGAATCTTGAAATTATTTTCTTTAAATTTTAGAACAAAACATTAAATAAATAAGAATAAGTAAACTGATTTTATTGATATCACAGTGGGTCTTTAACAAATATAAAGAAATAAAATTTTAATTTCTTTTTGAGCCCGAACAGCTTTTTAATATAATTTGTTTCAAAAAAAAATAAATTATATATCATTTCAAACACTGAGTTTAAATAATTCAGTTTAAAACAACTTCAGCAGAAACTTTTGTAGGTTTCTTGAGGCTATTATCTTCCACGAATAACTGCAAATATTGCAGGAAAACTTTTTCTTATTATTTTTGTGTTTCTTTTTTATATAAGACTTCAAAACTCTTTCATTTCCAAAAAATTCTTCACAAAACTGGCAGTGATGAAGATAATTAAAGTTAAAGCATTAAATAGTATTCAAATATTTTTTAAATCTATTTACTGTTTCAGGTGTTATAGACCTATTAAAGAAAGATACCAATGCAACTATCACTGCTAGCAAGTATCTAAAGAGCGACCTGGTATTGAAGAACCCACTGAAGATATCATTAAAACAATTTCAGCGATTCAAGAAAACATTAAAACAGAGAAAAAACGTTTGGAGATTACGACAAGAGTTTGGAAGAAGTAAAAACTGCTAAAGAACTCTACCATACTGCTAGAAGTCAGATTCAAATTTGCACAAACCAACTGAAAAAATTTGAAGAAATTTTATCATTTAATCTCAGTCGACAAATGAAATTAGTACATATATTAGCTTCACAATTTACTTTCAACTTCATGAAATCCGTTGATGCTTTTAATCTGAAAGGAAGTGCAAACTTTAATCATACAAAAAAATTACTTCAACTTGAAGTCAGTCAAAGAGGGGGAGGAAGTGGAAAGGAAATGAAGGTCCTTTCTGGTGGTGAGCGTTCTTTTAGTATAGTTTGTCTTATGATGTCTTTATTGAAGATTGTGCCTCTTCGTTGTTTGATGAATTTGATGTCTTTATGGATATTGATAACCATCGTATGACTATAGAGGTTTTGCTAGGTTGTGCAAAGACACAACCAAATGTTCAATTTATTTTTCTCACTCCAAATGAAATCTCTAATCTATCAAGAGATCATAAAGTACAGGTTTGGAAGATGCCTGATCCTGAACGCCACAAGAAAGCAAGATAATTTGCTGCAATTTTTTATTTATTTTTTACCGTTTTTTTTAAATCTTTTTTTTACAAATTCGTTTGTATTTAAATACTTCAAAAAATCTCAATTTACTTCTTGATAGTAATTCTGGGTTTTTTTTCAACTCTGTGATCTCCATTTGAGGAATCTCATTAGTAGTTGACGAGCCCAAATTTTGAGCATATTGCTTCCCGTACCAAACAAGCAATTCTGAATTTTTTTTTAAACGTTTTTTAATAAATTGCTTGTTTGTATTGGAAAGCTAAAAGATTTTGTTCTTGTTTATAAAACAAATTATGACTCAAACTTTCGTCGAAAATTATAAATAACAACTAATCACCTTGCACAATTGACATAACTCAGCCAATACTGCATCTTCTATCTTTCCCATCAATATAATGAGACAACTTTCATCTCTTGTAAATCTAAAAAACCAAATTGTTTCAAATTTCTACAAACTAATTGATGTTGAAGTTATACATCAATAACTCCCAACCACATCCTCCTTCATACACATGTTTCAATTTTTGTACATCCTGACGATGAATCTTTTCACCCTCATATGGTCCAAATACAATACCTTGTGGTATAGCAACTTCTGTCCAAACTCCTTCACCCCCACCTCTTATAGAGGATTTATCAACTCTGATCCCTTTTGGGCAGGTAAGTTTTGCTCGTCCCATAAAATTCACAATTTCAAAAAGAAATAAATTTTAGATTTCCAAATTGAATAATTCAATCCAATTTTAAATTATTTCAAAACAAATATTTGAGAGTAGCCATTTTGATTTTGGTATATGGAACTTGACTCATTTTGCCATGTACAGGATAATCACCTAAATGTAGCTCATTGTATTTATTACAAACTAAACTGTAAAAAAACAAATTTATTTTATTGAAAATTGTTTATTTGAAATATTAGCAATTTTATTTAAATGTAGTAAATAAAATTTACACAAATAATCATCTTCATCTGCACCCTCAGTCTGAGGTACAAATAAATTAATAAGATTTAATCTTAAAGGATAAATATTACTTAAAATTTCTAATTTGTAACTTTATTTTATAAAACTTTGAAGCACAACAGCAAAAATATTAAAAAATTGAAATATAAATAGTTAGAATAATAATTATAAACTACTCAGATATTTGGTTGAATCATAACAAGTTTTACAACAAATCCACAAACGATATAAACTCATTTAAAGTTTAATTATGTGAAGCATGATTAGATTAAATAAATTTGGCATAAAATTGAAGAATTTATTTTGTTAAAACTTATTAGAAGCGAGCCAAAACTAAAAAGATTGAAAAAAAATCACTTGTTTAAACAATAAAAGTATAAAGAAAATATTTCACCATTTTCACACATGATCATAAAATATAAATTATAATTTTCCGATATAATTTTGTACCTCATATTCATTTACAAATTAATATTCTTGTTTTTGTAAACAAAATGAAATCATAATTTTTGCTTTTCAAGAATAAAGGATTGATTAATTTTAAAGAAGTGAAAATATTTAAGGACATTCAAAATGTTTATTGATAGTGAAACCAAAGATAACAGAGTGAAGAAAACTATATTTTGCTTAACTTTTAAATCGGATATTACAAGATAAACTAAATCATAAATTGATAAATTAAATAATTAAAAGTAAAAAGATTTTATTTTGTAAGAAGTTATTTGATATTAAAAATATTTATTTAATTTTAAATCTTTAGAATTATGGTGAAAACTCTAACTAACCACTTTATACATTGAATGAAGAATTATTTAATTAATTCTTGATTGTCTGTCTTGTATTCCTAATTTAATTTGCTTCATATAATCTAACAAGTTATTATCATAAACACAATAAGATATGTAAGCACCAAGTCCATTCATATACATCTCATATTCAGAGTGAAAACAATTAAAAGGTTTTTTCCACTGTGGGTTAACTGGTGTAATTTAAAAGTGGTTGGATAATCAGTTGAATAACTGCATATATTGCAGGAAATCATTTTTCTTATTATTTTTGTGTTTTCTTCTTATATGAAACTTCAAAACTCTTTCATTTTCAAAAATTCGTATGTTTGAAATGTATAACAGTAAAATATTTTACCGCTTATGTAATTACGACATTTAGCAATGTAAGGGGCGTCGAAAATCTTCAGTTGTTTTGAGTAGTTGGAAAAGGAAAGAAGTTCTCTAAAATTTTTTTTTATTGTTTTTATATTATTTATATGGATAAATTTCTTTTATTTAAATGTACAGTTTTATTTTATTGAAATGTAGAATTATATTGTAACTGCATATATTGCAGGAAAACATTTTCTTATTATTTTTGTGTTTCCATTTTATATGAAACTTCAAAACTCTTTCATTTCCAAATATTTCTCACAAAACTGGCAGTAATGAAGATAATTAAAGTTAAAGATTAAACATTATTAAAATGTTTTTAATCTTTTTACTGTTTCTGGTTTTTTTTAATGTTTTTGGTGTCTTTTCACAGTTTCAGGTATCTTAAACTGTTTCAGGTATGATAGACTTCTTAAAGAAAGATGCCAATGCAACTATCACTTGTGGTTTATGCTTAGATATCATAAATGATAAGATATTATCATCTATCTATCATAAAACTTATTTTTTCAGTTGGTTTGCACTTACATTATGAGCAGTAGGTATTGCAGCCAGAAGTTTGACATTTTGTCATTACCAGGTCACTTCAATTTCTGTGTCTTTTTCATCACCTGTAAAACTTTTACAACTGATATTAGATTCCACTGATACTTGGGTATATGTTTCATATCCTCAGCTTCTGTGAGAATCCATTCTTGTTACTAGTTTCTTTATACTTTTGCTTAGTTAGTTTTGGTGAAAATTTTTAGGGTTTTTATTGAATAATTGTTCCACAGGTTGTTGAAGTGAAAGTTGACAAGCTATTGAGAAGTAAATATTGATGCATGATAAAGTTGTTAAAAATGTATATTTGCAAATTCAAGTTTATAGTAGATACTTTTGACTATAAGAGGAACCGATCTGATCAATTTTCTACTTTCTTTAAATGTATCATTTATTCATAATGTTTTTTTCACTTAATTATTATGTCAAGAACATGGTGTTGCCTCTGGTAGTGTATTCAGAGTTGTTTGTAGTATATTTTAAACGAATAACAGTAGAATATTATACCTCATATGTTAATATCTTATCCACGCTAGGCTTGAGCACTTTTATAACTTTGGTTATTTGCAACTTTTGTAGTTTAATAGAGCTCTCTATTCGAATAGTTTTAATTTATTCAAATGTATAATTGTTTTATTTTCAATTTGTCACCGATTTCTTTGGTGTTATTGAATCCAGAAGTCTAAAAATTTGTTTTTTTTTTGTAGATATTAGTTATTTTATATCTGATTAAATTGATAGAACAAGTTTATTAAACTCCAAGTGCAGTTTATATACCAATAAATGGCATCACTTAAATAAAACTTTTACTACTTAGACAGAGGAATGTAAGTTAAATTGAAGAGAGAAGAAAAATTGGCTAAGTTATTTACTGTTGGTATAGTTCTCAATTTATTTCATAAAAAATTTCCTTTTAAGATTTATTTTGAATTTTTAAAGATTTAAGAGTTTATTTTATTCTTATTCTACTGAAATACTTTGCTTAAATCTTACATAATATCACCAAACTTTATTTGTTAAATTTTAAAAGTTAAGTTACCAGATTAATTTAGTTGCTTTCTTAATCATTAAAAAACAGTCATACACGATGTTTATTATTAAAAAGTATTTTAGCTTTTTACAACAAATGTTTATTCCAGTGAATTTTATTTTCAATGTTTTTTTAGCATGTTTTTAAAATAATTCATTCTATTTTGAAGTTTGTTTATAGATATTTTTATGCATTTTTATATCTAGATGTACATTAATAAACTGAAATATAATTTAAATTGTTTATATAAGTTATATCGAAAAACTTCTTTTTCAATTAAACTTGAGTTAAGCTTATTAATATTTCTTTTATAAACAGACTTAGTAATTGATAATAATGAAAATTAATCAAGAAAAAGAAGATTTCGATTCTTCTAGAGTAATGGTTGAAGAAGGTAAATTTCAACTTTAAATGATCTTATGATGTTATAATATATGATTTTATTGTTTGTTTATGTTTTTGGTGTTTGCTTTTATAACTAAGTTATTTTAATATTGGAAGTTTATCATAATGAACTGAGAAAACCTTTGAAGTAATACTGTTGAAGTGTTTGATAAATCTTTTATTAAACTTGTTTTAATAATTTTAATCTTTTAATAATCTAATGACTGTTAACCTTACTGCCTGACCAAGAAATTGTGATACAAGTTTATATTCAATAAAATATTTAAATTTAAACAACAAATTTGTTTTAAAAGGATCAAAATCTGATAGTGAAGGTTGTGGTGGATATAAAAGTTGTTTCAATCAAGCAGAGATTAAACGAAGAAAGTTGGAAAGTAAAACTGTTCTGAGTACAACTTCTAAACTAAAGTTATAATCTTTCTAGTGTTATAAGTAATCACAAATAAGAAATTATGACCAACAGTAACCCATTTACATTATAGATAATATATTATTATTAAATAATAGTGATCTGTTTTGATAAGAAATAGAATTAAAACCCTTAACATGACCAATAGATCTTGCACTGGAGGTTGTTTAATTAGTCTTATTGTTACAGAATGTCCTAAAGCCATCCAAGAACAACTGGATGATGATGTTGTTGATGAAAATTCAGCTAAAAGTCCTCAGAAAGAAGTCAAGAATCTGAAAAGAAATCCTGAATTACTCAAAAGAAGTAAATTAAACTTTTTCAATTATTTGTAAAAAAATATATCTTAGTAATGTTTCTAGTACTAGAATAAAATTAATTTTTGTAATAAAACAATTATTGTGCAGCTGATCTTTATCACTGCGAGTTTTGTGAAGAGATTTTTGCTGATAAGAAAGTTTTTGAAGTTCATCTTAAAAGAAAACATTCGCCTAATAAAAAGTTTTCATGCAATCTATGCGACTATACTACTGATTTAAAAGGCAATCTCAAGCCACATCAAATAACCCAGAATAAAGTTAAGAATTTTCATTGTCGCTTGTGTGGAAAAAGCTTTGGAATAAAAGATCATCTCAACCAACATAATGAATCAGTTCACTTAAAGGTGACGTATCAATGCGAGCTTTGCGAAAAATCTTTTAGCCGGAAATCTAACAAGCAACAACATATCCGTAATACTCACCAGAAGCAAAAAGCTTTTGTTTGCAATCAATGTGGAAAGACATTTGGGCGATCATGTAGTCTCACAGTACACAAACGAATCCACACAGGCGAAAAGTTGTTTCATTGTAAGATTTGCTCAAAATCATTTACAACGTCATCTACTCTGAAGCAACATGAGATCAACATCCACACCAGAAACTTTCCATATAACTGCAGTGTTTGTAAAAAAGGGTTTATGTGTCCTTTTTATTTAAACAAACATCTGAGAAGTCACAATTGAGTTTATGAAACTTTCATTTGTTTGATTTTTTGTTTATTTGTTAAAATTGTTTATTTTGTTGTTTTAATAAAAGTTTCATTTATTCGATTTGTTGTGATTTTAATTTGAGTCTTTAAAAAGTTTTTAGTCGAAAGAATTGTAATTAATAAAATCGAATGATCAATAAACAAATAGTTTTAAATAATTAGATTAATTTTTAATTGAATCAATTAGTTACTAGCTAAATTGTGCTTTTAAGAAATTTACTTTTATCGCAACTTTCTAATGTCTTTTTAATGATCTTTATTGTCTTTCTAGACATCCTATCTGATGTTATCTTGGAACCCCGATTAGAAATATTTTGGAATTTTTATTAAAACTTGACAAAAGTTCATTTTTGAACTTTCTTTAAAATGTTCAGTCTTAAAGACATTAAAGATAATAACATTGTTTTCTCAGTCCTCACGGTCTAAAGTGAGTTTTTTGCGCGTGTCGTAGGCCTTCTTGGTAAGAAGGTGCACCATGTTAGCATTTTTCTCGGAACCGGGACCACCGAGGCCCATGTGACTTGTTTCTTTATAGACGCATTCAGTTCGTCCATTGATTTAGACAAACTAAAAACTTTCTAATCAATCTTGGCAATTTCCGATTTAAGTTTCACTAATTCATCAGTTATAGATTTGCTGATGTCTGATAATAGGTTTTCATCAGAATTGGGTGAGGTAGAGGTTTTGCTAGGTTGTGCAAAGACACAACCAAATGTTCAATTTATTTTTCTCACTCCAAATGAAATCTCTAATCTATCAAGAGATCATAAAGTACAGGTTTGGAAGATGCCTGATCCTGAACGCCACAAGAAAGCAAGATAATTTGCTGCAATTTTTTATTTATTTTTTACCGATTTTTTTAAATCTTTTTTTTACAAATTCGTTTGTATTTAAATACTTCAAAAAATCTCAATTTACTTCTTGATAGTAATTCTGGGTTCCTTTTCAACTCTGTGATCTCCATTTGAGGAATCTCATTAGTAGTTGACGAGCCCAAATTTTGAGCTTATTGCTTCCCGTACCAAACAAGCAATTCTAAATTTTTTTTTAAACGTTTTATAATAATTTGCTTGTTTGTATTGGAAAGCTAAAAGATTTTGTTCTTGTTTATAAAACAAATTATGACTCAAACTTTCGTCAAAAAGTAGAAATAACAACTAATCACCTTGCACAATTGACATAACTCAGCCAATACTGTATCTTCTATCTTTCCCATCAATATAATGAGACAACTTTCATCTCTTGTAAATCTAAAAAACCAAATTGTTTCAAATTTCTACAAACTAACTGATGTTGAAGTTATACATCAATAACTCCCAAGCATATCCTCCTTCATACACATGTTTCAATTTTTGTACATCCTGACGATGAATCTTTTCACCCTCATATGGTCCAAATACAATACCTTGTGTTATAGCAACTTCTGTCGAAACTCCTTCACCCCCACCTCTTATAGAGGATTTATCAACTCTGATCCCTTTTGGGCAGGTAAGTTTTGCTCGTCCCATCAAATCCTCAATTTCAAAAAGAAATAAATTTTAGATTTCCAAATTGAATAAATCAATCCAATTTAAAATTATTTCAAAACAAATATTTGAGAGTAGCCATTTTGATTTTGGTATATGGAACTTGACTCATTTTGTCATGTACAGGATAATCACCTAAATGTAGCTCATTGTATTTATTACAAACTAAACTGTACAAAATCAAATTTATTTTATTGAAAATTGTTTATTTGAAATATTAGCAATTTTATTTAAATGTAGTAAATAAAATTTACACAAATAATCATCTTCATCTGCACCCTCAGTCTGAGATACAAATAAATTAATAAGATTTAATCTTAAAGGATAAATATTGCTTAAAATTTCTAATTTGTAACTTTATTTTATAAAACTTTGAAACACAACAGCAAAAATATTAAACAATTAAAATATAAATAGTTAGAATAATAAATATAAACTACTCAGATATTTGGTTGAATCATAACAAGTTTTACAACAAATCCACAAACGATATAAACTCATTTAAAGTTTAATTATGTGAAGCATGATTAGATTAAATAAATTTGGCATAAAATTGAAGAATTTATTTTGTTAAAACTTATTAGAAGCGAGCCAAAACTAAAAAGATTGAAAAAAAATCACTTGTTTAAACAATAAAAGTATAAAGAAAATATTTCACCATTTTCACACATGATCATAAAATATAAATTATGATTTTCCGATATAATTTTGTACCTCATATTCATTTACAAATTAATATTCTTGTTTTTGTAAACAAAATGAAATCATAATTTTTGCTTTTCAAGAATAAAGGATTGATTAATTTTAAAGAAGTGAAAATATTTAAGGACATTCAAAATGTTTATTGATAGTGAAACCAAAGATAACAGAGTGAAGAAAACTATATTTTGCTTAACTTTTAAATCGGATATTACAAGATAAACTAAATCATAAATTGATAAAATTAAATAATTAAAAGTAAAAAGATTTTATTTTGTAAGAAGTTATTTGATATTAAAAATATTTATTTAATTTTAAATCTTTAGAATTATGGTGAAAACTCTAACTAACCACTTTATACATTGAATGAAGAATTATTTAATTAATTCTTGATTGTCTGTCTTGTATTCCTAATTTAATTTGCTTCATATAATCTAACAAGTTATTATCATAAACACAATAAGATATGTAAGCACCAAGTCCATTCATATACATCTCATATTCAGAGTGAAAACAATTAAAAGGTTTTTTCCACTGTGGGTTAACTGGTGTAATTTAAAAGTGGTTGGATAATCAGTTGAATAACTGCATATATTGCAGGAAATCATTTTTCTTATTATTTTTGTGTTTTCTTCTTATATGAAACTTCAAAACTCTTTCATTTTCAAAAATTCGTATGTTTGAAATGTATAACAGTAAAATATTTTACCGCTTATGTAATTACGACATTTGGCAATGTAAGGGGCGTCGAAAATCTTCAGTTGTTTTGAGTAGTTGGAAAAGGAAAGAAGTTCTCTAAAATTTTTTTTTTTGTTTTTATATTATTTATATGGATAAATTTCTTTTATTTAAATGTACAGTTTTATTTTATTGAAATGTAGAATTTTATTGTAACTGCATATATTGCAGGAAAACATTTTCTTATTATTTTTGTGTTTCCATTTTATATGAAACTTCAAAACTCTTTCATTTCCAAATATTTCTCACAAAACTGGCAGTAATGAAGATAATTAAAGTTAAAGATTAAACATTATTAAAATGTTTTTAATCTTTTTACTGTTTCTGGTTTTTTTTACTGTTTTTGGTGTCTTTTCACAGTTTCAGGTATCTTAAACTGTTTCAGGTATTATAGACTTCTTAAAGAAAGATGCCAATGCAACTATCACTTGTGGTTTATGCTTAGATATCATCAATGATAAGATATTATCATCTATCTATCATAAAACTTATTTTTTCAGTTGGTTTGCACTTACATTATGAGCAGTAGGTATTGCAGCCAGAAGTTTGACATTTTGTCATTACCAGGTGACTTCAATTTCTGTGTCTTTTTCATCACCTGTAAAACTTTTACAACTGATATTAGATTCCACTGATACTTGGGTATATGTTTCATATCCTCAGCTTCTGTGAGAATCCATTCTTGTTACTAGTTTCTTTATACTTTTGCTTAGTTAGTTTTGGTGAAAATTTTTAGGGTTTTTATTGAATAATTGTTCCACAGGTTGTTGAAGTGAAAGTTGACAAGCTATTGAGAAGTAAATATTGATGCATGATAAAGTTGTTAAAAATGTATATTTGCAAATTCAAGTTTATAGTAGATACTTTTGACTATAAGAGGAACAGATCTGATCAATTTTCTACTTTCTTTAAATGTATCATTTATTCATAATGTTTTATTCACTTAATTATTATGTCAAGAACATATTGTTGCCTCTGGTAGTGTATTCAGAGTTGTTTGTAGTATATTTTAAACGAATAACAGTAGAATATTATACCGCATATGTTAATATCTTATCCACGCTAGGCTTGAGCACTTTTATAACTTTGGTTATTTGCAACTTTTGTAGTTTAATAGAGCTCTCTATTCGAATAGTTTTAATTTATTCAAATGTTTAAATTGTTTTATTTTCAATTTGTCACCGATTTCTTTGGTGTTATTGAATCCATACGTCTAAAAATTTGTTTTTTTTTTTGTAGATATTAGTTATTTTATATCTGATTAAATTGATAGAACAAGTTTATTAAACTCCAAGTGCAGTTTATAGACCAATAAATGGCATCACTTAAATAAAACTTTTACTACTTAGACAGAGGAATGTAAGTTAAATTGAAGAGAGGAGAAAAATTGGCTAAGTTATTTACTGTTGGTATAGTTCTCAATTTATTTCATAAAAAATTTCCTTTTAAGATTTATTTGGAATTTTTAAAGATTTAAGAGTTTATTTTATTCTAATTCTACTGAATTATTTTGCTTAAATCTTACATAATATCACCAAACTTTATTTCTTAAATTTTAAAAGTTAAGTTACCAGATTATTTTAGTTGCTTTCTTAATCATTAAAAAACAGTCGTACACGATGTTTATTAATAAAAAGTATTTTAGCTTTTTACAACAAATGTTTATTCCAGTGAATTTTATTTTCAATGTTTTTTTAGCATAATTTTAAAATAATTCATTTTATTTTGAAGTTTGTTTATAGATAATTTTATGCATTTTTATATCTAGATGTATTAATAAACTGAAATATAATTTAAATTGTTTATAAGTTATATCGAAAAACTTCTTTTTCAATTAAACTTGAGTTAAGCTTATTAATATTTCTTTTATAAACAGACTTAGTAATTGATAATAATGGAAATTCATCAAGTTATTACAGCTGATTTGTGGTTAGAAGAGAATAATTATGCTGTAGATGATCAAACTCCTGCAGATAATTTTATTCTTCCCACTATTGAGTTGGAATTTATACAACAATTTTGTGCTTTCCCTTATCCATCAGAGGATCAACTAATTAAACTCTCTGAAAATTCTGGCTATTCATATAAATCGATTCAGCGTTGGTTTAACATGAAAAGGCTTCAGAATAACATAAGTTGGAGTCCTTCAGAAATACAATATGCAAAGTGTAAAATCATAAAATATTATGAAGAAGAAATTAAAAATATTGAAGATAGTTTAAGGAAATTGGCTTCAAATGGTGATAATAACATCTCTGAAATTCCATCTAAGGAACCTGTTG
>JAQGEQ010000342.1:0-49008 GCA_034620365.1 Pegea sp. RAD2-039 | reverse complement strand
TGATATAAAAGTGAATGATATAAAAGTGAATGATGTAAAAGTGAATGATATAAAAGTGAATGATGTAAAAGTGAATGATGTAAAAGTGAATGATATAAAAGTGAATGATGTAAAAGTGAATGATGTAAAAGTGAATGATGTAAAAGTGAATGATGTAAAAGTGAATGATGTAAAAGTGAATGATGTAAAAGTGAATGATGTAAAAGTGAATGATATAAAAGTGAATGATATCAAAGTGAATGATGTAAAAGTGAATGATGTAAAAGTGAATGATATAAAAGTGAATGATGTAAAAGTGAATGATATAAAAGCAAATGATGTAAAAGTGAATGATGTAAAAGTGAATGATGTAAAAGTGAGATTATAACAATCTGGAATTTTCTGATTGTGCTTTTAAGGTGATCATCATAGATATCAAACAGATTTTTATCACTCGAACACAAGATCAGCGTTAAATTATTTTTATCTTTTTTAAACTTTTTTTTTATAAAATGCTTTTAGAACATTAAACGACTATTCTGTATTTAAACTAACCTACAAAAACTTGACAAAACCAATTAAAACATGAAATATTCGACTATAGCTGCTTGATAGAATAATTGATAGAAGCAAAACGTTTTTATAATTTTATTTTAATTCGAACAAAATAATTAAACATCAAATATAAGAGGCAAAATTTAAACTTATATTGTATAACATAAATTTTTCTGGTAGTAAAAATAATTAGCAAACGCACAAACAAATATCACAGATATCAAACTTTACTTTATCAGGAGTAAAATTTTATTTTATCATTTTTAAAACTATTTATTTAAGCTTACATCCGACCAACATTATCTAATTTCATTGGTTCTTGTTCATATATTTTTGACGTTTATCCTTTAACTTTTGAAGAGTTATCATTTTAAAAGAAAACAATTTAAAATGAATTTTCAAGTTTAAATCAAAAAAGAAATTCAAGAAAAAAACTAAACTTTTCTTATGTAAGGTTTCAATACTTTACTAATACTTTTGCAATCTTATATTTGACTTCTTTTTCGAACTAATCTTTATTTAACTTGCAGGCATCACCATTTTAAAGCAAGAAAACAACTGTTTGGTTATTTCTGTGGCTGTACTCAAAATAGATTTCATTTTTTGAAAGCCTGAAACATCTTCACACAATAGTTTTATATTAAGTAATTCGTCCAACATGATTTCATAAAGAATAATAGACATTTCATCTTTGTTGGAATCTTTCATTTTCTCTGAAACGTCAGATGTAATATTGTTTGGCTGATTAGAAAAATCGGAACTTCTATAATCTTCTTCAGACAAGTAAGAATCAGTTTGGAGGCGGATAGATTCTTTTCTTATCTTTGGAAACTTTACAAAGTTAACTAAAAAATTCAACATAATGAAACTAAACAAAACAGGTACAAGTAGATTGTTAAAATAAATTTCAAAAAAATTTGGAATGTGTGTATCTCTACGTAAACTTATTTGTAGGTATTCGAAGGCAAACGATTGTCCAAAAACATATATTTGTCCTTCGATCGAAGACTGAATGAATAACCTCAAATCGCATAAGTTTACAAAAGCAATCACTCTCATTACTTTTCGGTAATACTCGAGATAAGCAGAATCTGTAGGCAACGGATTGTTACATAATTGCACAAGTGCGTAACAAATGCAATTAAAATATGTTAAATATTCTTGAAACTTGTAAAAATTTCTATTTGTTGATTGTTTAGCAATTTTAGTTCTACCAGATAGCAAAGACAATCTGGTGATCAAATCATTAAGTTTTGTGGTTTGTTTGAAGATGTTAGTTTCGGTTATATTGCCGAATACATCCAATATCTGTACCAGAAAAGATAAAAACGTAGATGCTTTGTATTCCATTATGGTTTTAGTAGGCTTTAATTTTTCAGCAATCAACAAACAATGTTTTAATAACTCTAAGGCAACAAAATGGCTTTCTACAGATTTGTACTTTATTAAAGAAAATTTCGTTCCAATTCGATAGAATATTCTAAGTATAGTAAAATCACATGAGATTTCGTTGGCTTTAAAAGCTTTCAATTTGTAAAGTTTCACTAATCCACTTTCGTTGTAAATCCAGTAAACGAATCCTGCTGACAAAATATTATCTTTCACAAGTGAATCAGAAAAACAATCTAATCCATCAAAATCTTTATTTTGGTGCTTAGAGTGAAGTTCTATCAGCTCATTTCCTGCCGGGCTTGTAAAAATGTAATCAAATAAACTACCTTGCAAAATGAAACACGTCTTTCCTCCAGCGTCTAGGACTTTCACACATTCAGAATATTTATTCATTTCAAAATTGTTCATTATCTTGCTGATTAATCTACAAAATCAGGATCTGCTAAAGTTAAGGCTACACTTAAATGTTTCATTAGATAAAAGGTTTCATCACATAGTACAATTATTAAATTAAAAATGTTTTAGAATATATCTTAACTTACAACTTATAACAGAAATTAAGATTTAAATTCAGTTAAGAAGTAGTAGTACCTTCATTAAATTAAATTCTAAATCAAAATTATGAAATCACATCAAATAATTAAAAGATATTCGGTAAAAAACTAAACTCAAAAATTTAAGTAAAAAATAGAACTTTCCATATAAGAAAGAAATCTTCAACACATTTGCCCTCATCTTTGAGTTGTTCTTATATATGAGTGCTTGCAAATGTAAAGCAAATCAACCGAAATAACAATCATTGAAAACAGTTTTATTACCTATAACAGTTGGTTCATACTGTAATCATTTTAGTATTATATTTTCAATTTAAGAACTGAAAAAAAGAAAGTTTTATTATTTATAAATTTTGTAAAATCTTAAAGTGATATTTCTACTTTTTCTGCTTACATAAATTGACATTTTACATATATTACATAAAACCTTAGAGGTATTCTTTTAATTTGGCAAAATGCAAAAGATAATTCTTCGCAAGTTATACAAGCTCACAACAGCTTTTGTGAATATGTCTTGTTACTTTCCACAAGAAGCAAAAAATAAAACTCTACTTGAACACAAAAAGCAAGATTTTCTTAAAATAAGCATCCAACTGAAAGAAATGGATGACAGTGATCTTTTTCGTGCTTTGCGCTGTGACAGACTGTTTGATAGAGGCGGCGGTGTTTGTGTAATCTATAAAACATCACTGGCACCCATGATTACAAGAATTAAGATAAATACCATTGATTGCCCAGGATTTGAGATTATTGCTTTCAATTTTCATTACTCAAAGTCTAAGTTTTCCCGCTTTATATGTACCTACCTACCACCATCTAAAGTTAACGATGAGGTTACTATTAAGGCCTTATTGAAGGTTCTGAAAAGCCTTGTTTGTCCTGAGATTTATATTCTCGGGGATCTTAATTTTAGTAGAATTGATTGGAATAACCCAAATTTAGCATTCAATGGAAAATTGTTTAATTTGAATGGAGACAAAAATAATTTAGCCAATCTGAGTCATGTCTTTGTAAGCTTCCTTGATGCCAATAATCTATCTCAGATGGTTACTTTTCCAACCCAAGTTAGTGGTAATACTTTGGATCTTCTCATCACATCAAAACCTGAGAACGTTATCTACGTTGATCAAAATGAACCTTTTGCTCTGACATGCGATCACAATATGATTGAATTCAAGCTCCAACAAACTTTTCTACGAACGTTAAAACTCCAAGCATACGGAACTTTTATCGTGGAAATTATAACAGTATAAAAAAGTTTTTATCAGGTGTTGAATGGATTTCTGTTTTCAACTCTACCAAAGATATCAATGATATCTACTCGAGGTTTACTAATATTGTTAATGAGTCAATTAAAAAGTTCATACCTTTATATAGAGTCAACAAAAACCCACACTTGCCAAGATATTTAAGGAATTTACAGCATTTGAAAAACCTCTTAAACAAACAAACTAAAGCAGATCCTTCCATCAAACCTCTATACAAAGATCTTTGTCTAGTCTACAAGAAATCAGTTTATAGCTTCTATTTAGGAAAAGAAAATGCCCTCTTATCTTCACCAAGCAAGAAAACGTTTTTTGGCTTCATTAATCACAAGCTTAAGGCGAGATCTCATATACCTCCCTTGCTTGAAAACGCCAATCAGCTGGTGGTGGAACCAAAGAATAAAGCTGAATTGCTAAACAAACAATTTGAAAAGGTTTTTATAACCGATGATGGCAATACTCCTACTATTTCCTATTCCAATATCCTTTCAAATATTTCTGAGGTGGTAGATCTAGACATAACAGTTGATATAGTATCTAAGGCTATTTATTCTCTAAAATAAACAGTTTCCAACACCCCAGATCAAATCCCAGCTTTGTGCTTAAGAAAAAGTACTTCTTCTTTAGCGCTACCCTTATCGCTACTCTTTAACATGACTCTTAAGCGGGGAAGACTTATACAAATTTGGAAGAATGCTATTATTACTCCAATTCATAAGAAGGGTCCCAGGAACACTGCACTTAACTACAGACCAGTTTCGCTGACTTCGGTTATCTGCAGAACTCAAGAACATATCATTCACAACCATATAACTAGCCATTTGACGGAGCATCATCTAATATCTGATGTCCAACATGGCTTTGTTAAGCAAAGATCTTCTTTGACTCAACATCTCACTTTTTTCAATGAGCTTACAGCTCATTACGAAAGTAATACTCCATGTGACATCATACACCTTGATTTTGCTAAAGCTTTTGATTCTGTTCCACACAACAAGCTCATTACTGTATTGGAAAACATAAAAATCAGCAACTCTATCTTAAAATGGATTGAAGATTTCTTATCAGGTAGAACCCAACAAACCCGTGTAGAAAGATCTTTATCTACTCCTAGTAAAGTCACCAGCGGCGTTCCTCAAGGTTCCGTTCTGGGTCCACTTCTCTTTTTGATTTTCATTGAAGACCTCATCAGAAGACTAATAACAGTAGACAATGTCAGTGTGTTTGTGTATGCAGATGACATCAAGCTATTATCTGGTTCTCACTCAAAACTCCAAACTGCACTAAACATTGTAGAAAACTGGTCTGCGAATTGGCAACTTAAAATCCAGCCAACAAAGTCTGAAGTTATAATATTCTCCCGTAAGCCAGCTGCCAACTTCAGCAACCAATACTACATCAATGGATCTATTCTTGAACGAGTATCCTCAGTCATAGATCTCGGTATTACTCTGACATCTGACTTCAAATGACACAGTTATGCTTCCAGAATCTTTGGAAAATCTATCAAGCTTGTCCACCTCATCATAAAGACTTTTAATTCTAAAGATCCATGGTTTTTCGTCAACCTTTTCAAACTGTACATACGCTCTATTCTTGAATGTAATGTCAGTGCATGGATGCCATATCAAGTTGGTGATATCAGAAAAATCGAATCTGTTCAGGCAACATTTACGAGATTGGTTTGCAGGAAACTTAATATCAAATACGAGAGTTATCAGCATCGCCTCAGCTTCTTCAATCTGGATACTTTGGAAATCCGAAGAATTAAATACGACCTTGTTCTGATTGTTAAAATTATTCACAACCTAATTGATCTTCAGTTTGATGACTTTTTCTCCATTAGTCCCTCCCTCAAGTTATATCAACTTAGAAGACATAAATTACATCTTAATAAGCCCACTCCACCAGCTACGTTAACCAGATTAAGTTTTTTCTCATACCGCACAATCAGTACATGGAACAATCTGCCATCAGAGATTGTCATGTCAAAATCACTTGTGTTGTTCAAAAAAAAGCTGAAATGTTATAATAACGTCAACATTGCCATTTCTAAACTGTGAATTTTTCTCTTTTACAAAACTATGATTCTGTGCAATTCTTCATTGTAATGTGCTTTTTCGTTTGCACGTCAAATAGATCTAATTTGTGGGAATGTGTGTTAGCGAGAGGTGCTCTCTTTAGACACCCAACTTCACATTTATTGTAATAAATAAATAAATAAAATTTACTTGATTTTTAAAAAATGGAAAAACGTCTTACTGAAGTTTCTTATTTTTAATCTTATTATTTTTTAAACATATGAGTTCATGGTTTTTATTTTGTTTATCTATCCATTAAATTATATAGAGGTCTTTTTTTCTTTTTAGTTTAGTTATCAAAGTAGTAAAAGTTAAATGAAATTTATATAAATATATGTAATAAATATTTTCAAAACTGTATTTTGGGGTTTGATAGAATTTTATAAATCTGAAAATTAAACTATTAAAGAATGTTTAAGTTAAATAATTAACTAAATAATATTTTGAATTCTGTGAATAATTTTAAATTGTTAAACAAAAACATTTGATTTCTATTACTTAGTTTATTATTATACAAAATCATCTTAATTATTTGGATGATTGATAAAAAGGATAACAACCTAAGAAATATTGTTAAAGATCTTATGCTTCAATTTTCTTCAGTAATTGAAATAATTAATTTTTTTTCATGTAGCTGAAAGGTTTATTAAAACTAGATGATATAAAAACTGATAAAATGCAAGTTGCTTGTTTTAATTCTATCAGCTTTTCAATTAATTTTTTCCAGCTACAGAAAGGAAAAGTTTGAATAAATCTTTGACTTTTATAATGGTATGAAAATCTATTAACAATAATTTAAAAAGCTTTAATATTTTTTCGTTTTAAGAATGTATCCAATTGCTATATGAAGACACTTAGCATTAAAAATGAATAATAGGAAGGTTACCACAGCAGATCTTTCTAACCAGCGTTCTGTTCTCTGCAAACAATTAATAGAAAATGAAAAATATGATATTACGGAAGAGGAAAAACTTTTGGTAACAACTATTTCATGCTATTCTTATTTATTTAAAGTTTGTACAACTAGCTTTACGTTAGAAGCAAACAAAGTTAAATAAACCTTAAAATTTCATGCGAAAACTGTTGTTATTTAAGTATATATGGCAGTTTTACTCTTCATTGCTGTTTACCGCTAATGTTAATTGAAAAAATAAAGTGAAATCAAAATTAGAAGTGAAATACGTTTTGTTAGAGCAGATGATTTAAAGTGAATAAACTATATCAATAAAAGTATACATATATTCATTTTTAAATAAGGTTCTTAGGTTAAAAATACATTCTAATGAATAGTTTATTTAAGATGTGATAAATTACATACAGTTAGTGATTTGTATTAACTTGTCATAAAATATTTCATCTGGATAAGAAATCGATTTAGACTTTTTTGGTCTTGTTACAATAAAAATCTTTCAATGCATTAAGATATAGGGCGGAAATGAATTTATGTATTGCAAAAAATCATTTAATAGGAAAAATACTTTGCAAGAACATACTCGCACTGTCCACGAAAAGCAAAAAGCTTTTTCGTGTATTGAGTGTTGAAAGTCATTTGGTTAATCAGATCACCTCACACAACATAAACAAATTCACACAGGCGACAAATTATTTAAATGTAAATTTTGCTGAAGATCATTTACGCATCTATCTACTAGTAGCAGGTTTCAGCTTGTTAATACATAGGTTTTAAAACTTAGTCTAAATTATTTTTATAAATTTATCAAAGAATTGTGTGGATTTGGTGAATTATTGAATACCTTTTTTTACTATTTACTTTAGAAGTATTGCCTTATTTAAATGATTTTTTTTTATTTGTTTTTGTATCGATATATTTTTAAAGCTTTCTTATCTATAGCAGCTTACATAGTTTTAGTTTTTTATATAATGATATATCGAATACATAGTTTTAAATTCAATGATACATTATATTTTTATTGAGAACTGCAATGTAATCCTTCTACTAATCAAATATTTTTATTGAAAATGTCATTTGGTTTTCTGCAGTGTAAATCAGAACTTACACTTTTCTAGTAAGTTAATTCTGTATGATTAAATTTAAAATAGTTTAAACCAAACTTTATGCAATGTTTAGTGTTTTCTTGAATTACTTTATAAATGAAACAAACAATAAATATAAATTATTCAAAAGTTATTTCTCTGTTTGTGTTTGTTATAATGTTTGTAATTCACAATTATGAAAGCATTGTTAATGCTAATGTTAATGTTAATTAACTTAAATCGCTTAGATTAGTTCTAGCTTTAGTGTGGTTTTTGAAAGTTAATGTTGATCTTCATACAAATGATTTAAATAATTTTTATTGTCACGTGTTTGTAACTTGCTGATATTAGTAATTTTGTTATTAAATTAACATAAATCCATTTTTGGTGCAAAATCTATGTTTTAAGTAAATATTTCTTAGCTTTAAAAACATGAAAAACAGTTTTTTAACTAGCTATTCAAGCTTGTTTTTAGAATTTTAATTCTATGCATTCGATAAATAAGTAATTTGGTATTAGTTCTTTCAACTTTCTTTTAATCAAAGATATATTTCTTAAATTTTCATTAAACTTCTGTTTAAATAATCATTGATTATTTAAAATGAGTTAAAAGCCCTGATTATAAAACTTGAAGCTAAAGTTGAATGTGCCAATAAATAAAATTATATTTATTCTTTAATGAATGATTAGTAAAATTTAAGTATAAAACTATACTTTCAATACTTTAGCTTGTTTTAATCAATATAAAGCATAATAAATTTGTAATAATATCTTCTGAAAATACACATTAAAGAAATAAAGTAAAAAATTTTTTTGTCAAAACAAATGATAACATTTTTCAAACTTTTTTTTTTCAGTTTACTAAATTTAATGATATTTCAAATGTATTTTGTATGAAGGGTATATAAATCATTTTTTAGTAGATGTAGTTTGTATTTCTTCTGTTACAATTTTATCACTAATTAAATTCATATTTTAAGCATTATTAAAATTTTTTTGTTGAAATATTTAAAATTCAAAGCTAGTTTTGGAATTTGTTACCGTTTAGTTTTAACAAGTGTGAAAATTTGTATTAGTTTCCTAACAACATACTAAATAACTACTAAATAAACCAATAAAATCAAAATTAGTTAAAGTGAATAAACTGGGAAAACAATTTAATGTTGAAAATCATTTGTTACAAATTGAAGCCACAAACGGCAGATTATAAGAAGTCTATATAAACCGAAATTATTATACAGAATTTTATCGAAAATTTTTTTGGAAATTTTTGACTCACTAGATATTTTTGGAGTTGAACAAGTTTCAACAAAGTTTGACGCAAATGTTTCTACAAAAAGAAACTTCTAGTTTTTTTTTCTTCTTTGCAGAAACAATTAGAAAATATAAATCCACAAAAAGCAATCTGCAACCGCTCCACGTTAAATTCGTAAAATCAAAACAAGTTAAAACATGTTCAACTTCAAAAAAAAGATTAAAACTTGTTCCCAAGCTGTTGCCAAAAATCATTTTAAAGATTTTGTAAAATTATTTGAAGAAGAACTTCTCGACAGACATTTTGATTTCATAAATGTTCTTTTCTATTTCAAAAACGACAAAAACCGAGATAAAACTGCTGAGATGACAACAGCTGTTTAAGATCTAGTAAGACAGCTTCATTGCTACCTTTCCTTGTAAATATTTTTCTTTCAACTGAATTTATTAATTAATCAATAAAAAGAAAAATTCAAATCAAAAAGTATTTAAGAAAAATAATAAAACTTTAATTTCATCAAATTTTATCAAACTTTATTTTAGAGTAAAATTTATTAACATAAATTGATTTGTATCCAAATATTCCTGATTTAAAATTAATAAAAATAATCTTTTCCCTTTAGAAATAAACTGAAAACCTAATAAGATATCTAATTAAAAAGCAGTCAGAACAAACAAACAAACTAGGAGTTTTGTATTTTGTTATTTTACTGTTATCTAGCGTTAATTGTTCTGTTATAAAAATTTTCTTTTAATTCTACTGTTTATAAACATCTAATTGGATAATATTTATTTTATAATCTTTAATATTATTTCAAGAAAACAATCCATTTATTTAATTTAATGAAAATAATTTATAGTTCAAAAGTTAATTAAAATTTAGAATTGAACTTTTTTAAACTTTTCAAAACCAAAATAAAATAAAACTAATCGAAAAAATTAATAGAAGCTATCTAGACAGAATAATTGGAAGTAATAAATGGTAATAAAACGAAAAATATTCTTGTTTATATAAATTTAGAAATTACCATCGTATAATCGAAAAAATTTATTTTAGTTAAATATTTCATAATTAATTTTTTAATTAAAAGTTTACAAATATTAATTATTAATTAGTTTAATAAAAAATAGTCAACCTAAAAGAAATTTCTAAACACTAAAGTAAAAATAAAATAATAATTTAAATAACTTTCAATTATCTTTTTCAAATTGTATTATCCCTCTAATCAGTTAAATTGCAAAATTGAAAAAGTAGAAAATTTAATAATATCTTATTTTACAAAAAGCAATACTGATAAAATTATAAAAATGCAAACACAAACATTCTATTTGAATAAGTTATTTATCAGAAGTGATTTGTATATTATATATTGTGATTGGTGACAGTAAAAATCTTTTATGAAAACTGGTGGATCCAAAAAAAAGTGGCAAGACTTTACGGTCAACTGTATAGAAAATTCCTGAAAACTGACTTCATCAAAGCAAGCTTGCAATTGCCAATCCTGCAAAAAATTTAATCTGGTGAAGATCCGGTAATAGAATGCTTTAAATGTCTCTTCTGCTTTCATCTCACCTGTAGTGATGTGAGCAAGAAAATTTATGATATGTTTGATAAAAACCAAATGAAGCAAATGGGATTTAAATGGTTCTGCATTAAATGAATAACCATGAACACAACAGCTCCCTCAACCAATTCTGATGAAAACCTATTATCAGACATCAGCAGATCTGTATCTGCTTAATTAGCCAAATTTAAATCGGAAATTGGCAACGATGTTGCCATGAACAGTGAGAAATTTTCTAGTGTGTCTAAATCAGTAAACGAACTGAATGCCTCTACAAAGAAACCAGACACATGGGTCTCGGTGGTCGGTGATTCCGGTTACAACAAAAATGCTAGTATGGTGCAGATTCTTGCTAAGAAGGTCACCGATACGCACAAAACACTCTCCTTAGACCATGAGGACAGAGAAAACGATTTCATCATCTGTAATGTCTATGGGACTGATAAAGATGATGACAGTAAGTTTTTTAATCAAATGTGCTCTTAAAGCCTTGATTTTTTTAACGTTCCAAAGGTATCAATGACTAGATTTGGAGCAAAAAGCTCAGATCGTCAAAAACCGTTGAAAGTGTCCTAAACAGTAAACAGTAAATTTTCAATAGTAATTTTAAATCAAGAATACAATTTGTAGTCAGCATATCGTTTATAATAATTGAAAAATCATTGTAGAAATCGATAACAAGAATTTATTTGAATAAATTTATCAACCTCTACATCCTTTGATATTTTATGTGTAATGCACATCAAAGTAATCAACTGTTTTACATAAAACTACTATAAAACATTGGAGATATTTACCAACTTTTTTATGCGGCATTTTACAGCTGAATCTTTTTTTCTAACTTCTATTTAGCAACGTTTTTGTATATACTTTTTCAAAGATTTATAGTAAGCTTAAAGACAATATTATAATAAGTTTTAATAATGTTTTAAAACTAAGCTTTGTAAATTATATTTCAGGCTCTAATAAATAGATACTTTCTAGAAATAATTTAAATTTGTTTTCAAAAGTTTATAGAAGTTTAATTTTTGACTATGATATTTACTATTTACTTATTTTTTATAATAGAAAAACAGTGTAGGAAATGTAACTCTAAAAATATATGTAAATTTAAAAAACAAACAAATTATATATATTATGGTACCTTGTAAACTGTTTTCAATTTTGTGCTATCATATAGTTTTTAGTTTTATTGCATTTATTCTTTTAAAATTAATTTCATAAACTATATTTGATGTATAATAGTACATAAGATAATAAAAAAATATAATTGGTAAAAACAAATTTGAATTATGGCTTTTAACTTCTTTTTTTTTTTCAAATGATAACTAAACACAAATATTTAAATAAATCTATTTGTTATGTAACTTTCATCATCTTACCTTATATGTTTTCTCCAGATATTTATCTGTTATTTAATTTTCTTTTCAATATAGTCAATATTTTTTAATCGTTTTTCAAAATTCAAAGATACATTTGTGTTTTTTTAAATAAAAGCCTACTTTAAGGAATTTTTTGTTTCAAAATAAATATAAATCGATAAGTATTTATTTTGGAAAAACAATATATCTTAAGAAGATTTTTTTTTATTTTACTAAATAAAATTATGTTATTGTTAATTTAATAATTCATAATTTGACGGATAATTTTTTTATATGATTTGTAAGTGTTTTAATTATACTATTAATTTGTTTCAAGTTTTACTTGGAAGCAACAATTTTATTACATATTAAGGTGACTTACATTTAAAATATTTTTTATATAATTGTTATTTGTAATGATAAGCCAAATGTATAATAAGGAGTTACTTTAATCTTACTTCCAATGAGTTATCCTGGTTCAAAACTTTGGGGTGCTTGAATTGTTATAGTTGGTAATAGATGACGTATATTCCTAGAATTTCAAGAGTTATGAAAGCTAAAAGATGAAGTTATAGAATTTTATCGATTAGCAAACATACTTATTAAGAAAATGTTTTTCTTGGATAGGAAAAAGTGGAAGCTCCAATCTGAAAATATACTTTGGATTTTTTCCTGTGTTTGCTGCATGAATACTCACAACTAGTTTTAATATCAAGCTCAAAGCAGTCATACTATTCCCCACAATTCAATATTTACCCACGTTCTCAGTTGAAAGACCTATTCTGTGTTTGAAGCTGATATTTTTAGATTAATAAAAATATTTTATATTTTTTGTTGTGAAGTAAATTATTGAAATGAAAATATTCGAAATTATCTAAAGCTTTTTTCGTAGAAAGTTGATGCAAGTAAAAAGAACATGAAAGAATTAAATACAGATTTGCTTGGACTAAATGAAAAATATTTTGGTCTACACAATGTAAGAAAATCTTCATATTTCATTTTTATCATTTTAAACTGTACAAATTTATTTTAACAGTTTGGAAACACTTGTTATTGCAACTCTGTGTTACAAGCTCTCTTCTTCTGTCCACCATTTCGCGAAAAAGTCTTGACATATCGAAATGAAAAACTGAAACAAGGGACTTCAAAGGAAGATACACTTTTAGCATGTCTTTGTGAGTTGTTCTACAATATCACAAGTCAAAAGAAAAAGAATGGCGTTTTATTTCCAACACAATTCATTGCAAGATTACGAAAAGAGTATGGTAAGTAGAAATTAAGGATAACAAACAATGAACAAAAAGTACATTTGGTGGTTTCAGAGTCGTTTGACAACTACGAACAACATGATGCACATGAACTGTTCAATCGTCTTATTAACTCTATTCATCTAGTGCTTGTAGAAGAAAATAAAGAAGTGAAACGAAATCAGGAATCAAATTTGCAACAAGCAGCTATTATGAAGAAGCAGTGTACGAGTATATTAAAGCAAAAGAAACACAATGAGCAGATCACTAAGAAAATTCCTTCAGATGCTGCTGAGTTGCAACAAGTATGATGAACTTCCCATTGTACTAATTACTACTTCATTTTTTATCTAGAAAAGTGTAAACAACACAGTTGATGACAAACAAGATAACAATGAAATAAATGATACTTGGATTAATGAAATTTTTCAAGGAACTTTTTCTACTATCACCAGATGTTTGACCTGTGAGACGGTATTCGATTCAAAACATTTTTGTAATTTTATTAACTTTTCAATTTTCATTTGAGGTTCACAAAACTTCATGATAAAAATATTAATTAGTTATTTTTTAATTACCGAAAAGTTTCTGATAAAATTTTTACTTTAAGGTTAAACATCGAGATGAAGACTTTTTGGATCTTTCGATTGATATTGAAGAAAATACTTCTATCACACATTGTTTGAGGTTTCTTGATGTTTCAATACATATTTAGAAGCAACTAATACGCTTTTTAGAGTTTTCAGTAACCAGCAAACCTTATGTGATGAACACAAGTATTCATGTGATGTATGCAGAAGTAAACAAGAAGCTCAGATCGCGTAAGTTATCTCGCGCGATTTCTTTCATGGTGAAGTAAATTTGTTTGTAGAATGAAAATAAAAAAATTGCCACAAGTTCTGATTCTACATTTGAAAAGATTCAAATATTGTGATAAGTTGAATAAATACACTAAGCTCTCATACCGAGTTGTGTTTCCTTTCGAACTACGATTGTTCAATACTACTGCTGACGCTGAGAACTCTGATCGTCTAGATGATCTCTTTGCTGTTGTTGTCCACTGTGGATCGTAAGTTGATAAATAAGTGTCTTCTACTACTCAGGTTTCATTTTGATGTTTGTAGAGGACCACATAGAGGTCATTATGTGCCTATAGTAAAAAGTCATGGAACTTGGTTACTGTTTGATGATGATAATGTAGAAATAGTCGAGCCAAGTAGTATGGAAGATTTCTTTGGCATCTCATCTGATGAGAATTGCAAATCTGGCTATATACTATTTTATCAATGCAAGGAATAAAATCATTTTTACATTGCTTCTTATCTTAATGTTTTAAATACTTTCTCAATATGTTTGTCTACTTTTGCTTTGTTGTTTCAAAATTACGTTTTAATTATTTGGAAAACATTTTGCTTTTAGTATTTGTTGTTTTTAAATTTTGTACATTTCATTTTCTAGCTTCTGTTTACCGTGATTGTGTTCATCAAAATATTCTTTTGAAATATTCATGTAATGTCCTATACTGCAAGGATTCTATAAGATTCCATACAAGACAATAAATGAAAATAATTTGTTTATCGTGTAGTGGAGGTACAATGCAAACGAAAAAAATGAGTCAACTTCTGTTTTAACCGCTGCTTAGCCTCTATTATAATAAAGATAAAAAGTTGTTTGAAAAAAACACCTCCACATAACACATTCTCACAAACAATATTTATTAAGTTAGAAGTATCATAAGAAAAGTATGTAACTCCTGGCATTTCAGTAGCTCTCAAAGCAGATAACAGTGAATAAACTTATAAAATGTTACTAATATATATAAAAAATAAAAACACAGTTGGAAAATGCTTGGAAACATTGTAACAGTTCAACTAATACTTGAACAGCGCGAGTGATTTGGATCAAACAATTTCTCATGGCAACTGCTTCAAAGTACTAATTGTGTGGTATGAGAAAAAAATACTTCAATTAACGTACCAGGCGATATGAGTTTATCAACATATAATTTGTGTCTTGTATATATCTTATGTGTCTTATATATCACGATGTTTAAAGCTATCTGATTTCATATTAAGTTTCCTGTATTCCAATATTCTAGATATAGTGTGAACAGATTCGATTTGTTTGATATCGATATTTATTCTATTTGAATAAGTTTCAGGTTATAGGTTCTAATTGAATAAGTGCTTATAAGTTGTGATAAAGTTATTTCTAGGAAGTGAATTGTTTATTATATATATATTATATATTGTGGTTGGTGACAGTAAAAATCTTTTTTAAAACTTTGGTGGATACACATTTTTGAATAACTGCTAATAAGCTGTGATTAACTTTTGTGGTGTATTTATTTATATTTTTACTTATTATTATTTATTATTATTTACTATATATTATTAACTTGGTATGTGTATTTATATATTTATTTATATATATATCACATACATTTATCTGACTTATAAATCTTATATTTTGGTGGGAGTTACTAAAAATCTATCATGGAAACTATGGTAGATACAAATGACAGGACCTTGCGGTCAAAAACTCTAAAAAACTCAAGCAAACCAAGTTCTTCAGAACAAGCTTGCAATGGCAATTGCCAAGCTTTTAACAAAACTTGCTCTGGTGATGATCTGGCAATAGATTGCATCAAATGCCTCTCTAGGTTTCACCTCACTTGTAGTGATGTGAGTAAAAAATTTTATGATATATTTGAAAATAATAAAATGCAGCAAGTGGGATTTTATTGGTCCTGCATTAAATGTAGATCTATGGACAAAACAACTACCTCGTCCAACACTAATACAAGCCTATTGTCCGACATCAGCAACACCATATCCACTGAATTGGCCAAATTTAAATCCGAAATTGGCAACGATGTTGCCAAAATCAATGAAAAGATTTCTATCTTATCCAAATCTATGATTGAACTGGATGCCTCCACAAAGAAGCCTCTCACATAGGCCTCAGTTGTTGGTAATTCTGGATCCGAAAAAAATACTAGCTTGGTGCAACTTCTTGCCAAGAAGGTTACTGACACGCGCAAAAAACTTACTCTGGACCGGGAGGATAGAGAAAACAATGTCATCATCTTTGGTGTCTCTGAGACTGATAAAGACGATGACATCAAGACTTTTAATCAAATGTGCACTCAAAGCCTTGGTGCTGTGGAGGCTCCAAAAGTTTCAATGACCAGACTCGGGGCAAAAAGATCAAATCATAAAAGACCGTTAAAACTGTCCTTTCAGGAAAGATGGGACAAACTTAGATTTCTTGCTAAGCTGTATAAGCTTAAGCAGGACGAAAATTTCCAGGGCATCAGAGTAGCACATGATATGTGTGAAGATGATCGCTTAGAAAATAAGCGTCTTCTATAATAGGCGTACAGCCGATATCAGAAAGAGCAACCAACTGATTTCAAATACAAAGTACGAGGTCCACCATGGGCTTTAAAGATTGTGAAGGTCTTTTCAAAAAACGGAAGTGCAAAATAACCACTGGACCCACATCATCCTTATTCAACCTCTCTTCGCACAAAATTATTAATACTATGCTTCCAGCCCAAGCTACCAGTACACAGAAGCCTACCAACAAATCTTACAAGTGTCTAAAAGACAAATTTTCTGTTGTTCAGAAAAGCTGAATTGTTATAATATCGCCAACATTGCCATTTCTAAACTGTGAACTTTTCTCTTTTACAATACTATGATTCTGTGCAATTCTTCATTTTCATATGCTTTTTCGTTTACACGTCAAATAGATCTAATTTGTGAGAATGTGTGTTAGCGAGAGGTGCTCTCTTTAGGCACCCTCCTTCACATTTATTGTAATAAATAAATAAAAATCAGCAATTGGATATAGCATCCATACATTGATATTGTATTCAAGAATAAGACGTACAACTTGAGAAGACTGATGCAGAAATTTAGATTCTTACAACTTAAGGTCTTTATAATAAAGTAGAGAAGGTTGATTGATTTTGCAAAAGAAGTTCAAACTTAAATGTGTCATTAAAGTTTAAATAATAGGGTAGTACCAAGGCTTACGACCGAAATTTTTTGTGGAATAATAAATCTACTGATAGATTATTGGTTTAAAGAATTTGCAGCTGGTTTATAGGAGAGTGTTATAAGTTCAGAATTTTTCGGCTTGATTCTGAGTTACCAGTTCATACACTAGTTTTCTACAGTGAATAAAACAGTTTGAAATTTTGAAGGATTGCAAAATAATAGCTTGGTGTCATCTGCATACACAAAAACACTGAAATCATCTACTGCTACTAGTCTTCTGATGAGATCATCATTGAAAATTAAACAGAAAAAGAAACCCAGAACAGAAACCTGACCAACATGTTGCATATAGCATCAAATTAGATTACCTGTTAAAAATAATTAATTTTCCTAATGTATCAATAGTTTATTTTTTACAAAACAATTACATTTAGTGGTTTTAATTCATTTTTCAAATTAATTTTAGAAATTGTTGCCTTTTAACTAATATCATTTATAAATAATATAAAACCGAATTTGTAAAAATTTTATTTCAAATATATTTTTAAATGTGGTTTTAAATATTAGTTGCTTTTCTTCCTTAAGTAACTATAACATAATTATTTATTACTTTTCGTTGAAACTATTATTATAATTATGAAATAAAACGTTTAAAAATGAAAGTAGCGTAAATTAAATTTAAAAATTCTATTTGATTTTGATACCTAAGTTCTTAGATTGTCTTGTCAGCTTGTAATTATCAAAATCAGTTTATAAATAATCTTTAAAATACAATTTAGAAGCAAAACACAAAATAAATCATTTTAAATTACAATTTAGAAACAAAACAAAAGTATTAATTTTTTTTTATTTTTTTTTTATTTTTTGAACTACATTTTAAAATAAGATAAAAATATACAATTTTGCAATAGAAATCTAAAAACATTTTCAAACATTTCCGCCGAAGCAGAACCTTAACAGATGTCTTTTACGATGAAATTTTAGTATTTGTAAATATGTACTAATTTTCTTACTGCAATTAGTTAGTTACAGAATCTCGTTTTAAAGTTTTACTATACTTTGTGATACTTAATCTATATATAAAACTTTACTGGGAAAAGTTAGTTTTTTTTTACTTCTGCTGTCTGGCGCTACAGTTGTTTAATATACACTTTTAAATCAAAAATTTTAGATCATGAGTAAAAATTATATCCGTTTTCAAATTCTAAAAGAGAATGCCGAAGAAATATGGAAAATGTTAAAAAGTTTAGGTTAAAGCCTGCTTCTAAATAAACTTTGAACAAAGCTTTAATTATTTCATGAAATATTTCTACACTAAAATTTAATTCTCTAATAATAAGTTATTACAAGTTACTAATTACGTTTTTTTAAAGGTTTTTAGAAAATTTTATAGATTAATTAAGAGAGCTCATACAGAAGTTGGTAATTTAATATAAAATACTAAACTAAAGAATAAGTACAATAAATAAATATACTAAACATTTTAAACCTGGTTTACAACTGATTACCAGATTCAACAGAAAATGATAATTTCAGAAACAAAAATAAAAACAGTTTTTTTTTTCAAATAATTAATATCAAAATCTGAAAATGTTTAAAGTAAAACTACGAATATAATTAAATAATAAAAATAAAGTCATCAGATTCTAAAAACTTTAAAAAGTTGTTTTGCTGTTGTTATTTTGCAAAATTATAAAAAAGAATTTCAACCTAGGTTATCAAAGCCACAACGTGAAGTACTAACCACTATATATATTATATACAATTACAGCGAATGTAGCAGAAGATAGTTTCAATCCATCGACCACTGGGTTATGGACCCAGCATGCTCCCGCTAAGCCATTCTACTGAGATTAAAGTTATATTCGCTGGTCATAACATTAAACTTTTCATTATAAATAATTTAAGCTAATATCTTTGAAAATTCGATTAATAATTTCTGCAGCGTGAATTTAGTGATATTTTATAGTTGTTTAATTACTTTGTTAAAATTTTCTTTCAAAATACATTACTACAAATTAATGAAAAGTAATAAAATAATTTTAAGAAGTTAAGTCGACTTTTTTGAACTTATAGTGTTTAAAAAAATTCACCTTTTCAAATGCTGAAAGTTTCACAAATATTTTTCACTCGTTTACAAGCAGTTTGGTTATCGATTTATGTAAAGTTGATTTTCATCTAAGAAAATTTAGAGTAAATTATATGTAATGTTTTATAAGTGCCCGACTATTTTGCTTTTTCCGCCAAATAGAAGTTAGTATCAACAAATGTTTCTAAATGTCAACAAATAAACCGAAAATATTAATCAAACATCATCTGAATTTTATCTAAACAAAGGAAATTTCGTAATGTCTGGACATCTCTACCTCTCACAATTTAAAAAAAGTTTACCGAAAGTAATTACTTGTTTAGAATTATTTATTTACTTTATACCAATGTCTGAACTGTTTTAAGATCAGAAATGTTCGGACACCGTTTAAAATATTCAGTGAACACATCGGTCCCAAAACCTACTAAGTTAGAAATATAGAAAGAAAAAGATGTAACATATAGTATTATGATGAATAATAAATAAGGAGAAATATCACAGTTTAAAAATGACAATGTTGACAATGTTATAACGGTTCAATTTCTTTTTGAACAACGCGAGTGATTCTGACATAACAATGTCTGATGGCAGCTGGTTGCACGTTTTAATTATTAGGTAGGAGAAAGAATTTGTTCTGATTCGCGTATCAGGTGATATGGGCTTATATAGGCTATATATATAGATATAGGCTTATTAAGATGTAATTTGTATCGTGTGAGTTCAACTTGAGGGAAGGACTAATGGAGAAGAATTAGAGAAAAACAAAATAACTAACTGGAGGAATTCTTTTATTCGTTTGAAGCTTGCAGTCATATCCTTTGAGGTCAGGGATCTTCTTTGATGATAGGAGAAATGGAAAAAATATCTATTAAGACAAGTGATTTTAGGCATCAGAACAACTCCGTACTACTCACACAGCAATGATCTGTTGGAGAATATGAAGGTGAATAAAAATAACCATAAAAATAAAATTGAATAAATCTTACATTAACAGTATTACAATTAATTAGAAATTACACTATATAAAAAACCTCTTATAGAAACAAATTAAATTAGACCCATTCTAGCAAATCTTTGTACAAAAATCCTTGTATAGTTTACGAGAAATATATTTCTAGCTTCTCCTTAGGAGGAAAAAGTGCAGTCTTATTTCACCTAGCAAAAAAACGTATTTTGTCTTTATAAATCACAAGCATAAGGCAAGATCTCAAATACCTCAGTTGCTTGAAATGAGCAACCAGCTTGTGATGGAACCAGAGAATAAAGCTGAGTTGCTAAGCAATCAATTTAATAGCGTTTTTATAACTGATGGTAGTAATACTCCTTCTCTTACTTACTCCAACATTCACACAAACGTCTCTGAGATGATAGATCATTGACAATCATATGACCAGTCATTTAATGGAGCAACATCTAATAACTGACGCCTAGCATGGCTTTCTGAAACAGAGATCTTCCCTGACTCAACATCTCTCTTTTCTTAACGAGCTTACAGTGCAGTATTAAAGTAATACTCCCCGTGACATCATATATCTCAGTTTTGCTAAAGCGTTTGATTCTGTTCTAAACAACAAGCTCATTATTGATTTATAGAAGTGAAAAGCCAACAGCTTTATCTTAAAGTGGATTGAAATTTACTTATTAGGTAAAATCAGACAAATTCGTGTTGGTTTTTTCTACTAATAATCAAGTAACCAGTTGTGTTCCTTAAGTTTCCGTTCTGGGCCCCATCTCTATTTACTTTTCATTGAAGACTTTATCAGACGACATACAGCAATAGATGATGTCAGTGTGATTGTGTATGCAGATGATATCAACCTTTTATTCTTTTAATTCTTCAAAACTTCTAACTAAATTATACGCTGTAGAAAATGGCCTATGAACTGGCAGCTCAGATTCCAGCCCACAAATTCTGAAATTATAACTTTTTCTCGTAAACCAGCTGCAAATTCCTTGGACCAATACTCCATCAATAGATTTACATTCAACGAAAATTTTCGGTCCTAGACCGTGGAATTACCCTATCATCTGACTTTAAATAGCATATTTATGTTTCCATAATCTTTTCAAAAGAAATCATCTTGTCTACTTTATTACAAAGACCTTTACTTCCAAGGAACCATACTTTTTTATATTTTTCCTTATATTGTACGTACGTCCAATTCTTGAATACAATATCAGTGAATGAATACCATATCAAGTTAGTGATAAAAAAATCGTATTTTCATTCGGAGAACATTTACGAGATTGATATTTCAACACTGCCATTTCTAGAAACCATGTTTCTTTTTCTCTGTTTTGTATTATTCACTATTATATGTTTTGGGAACTACTGAAGAGCCATGTGTGACATCTTTTGCTTTATAAAGTTGTAACTTAATTATACCAAATATATATTATTTGTTTGAATATGTGTTAGCAATTGGTGATTTTTCATGCACTATCCATCGTGCTTATTGTAATAAAAATAGTTTGGTTTCGAATGAGAATATTAGCAAAAGAAATTACAAAATATAGTTTTACTTTGGTTGAAAAACTGCAAATATTCATAAACTCATTTATTTACAAAGTCAAATGACTTTGTTAAACTCTGATTCCAACATAAATTCAGAAAGCTTTAAAATAACATCAAAGAAAAATATTTAGCTTCTAATTATTTCTCATATTTATCAGTTATTATATTTCTTCTTTAAACATCAAAACATGTTGCTGTGAAATTTGTTAGTAACTTTCCCAGCGGTGAGTCTTCGTAGCCTTTCTTCGTGTCGACGACTTTTTTCTTCTTCTTGTTGTCGACGTCTTTCTTCTTGTTCACGACGAATTTGTTCATTATGCTGACGAACTACCTCGCTTTCCTCTTCTTGTCGACGCATCTTTTCTTGTTCACGTTGAACACGTTTTTCTTCTTGTTTACGACGTATTTCTTCTTGTCTTTTAAAGTTTTCTTGATCACGTTGATAACGTCTTTCTTCTTGTTGACGACGTTTTTCTTCTTCTTGTTGTTGACGTCTTTCTTCTTGTTGACGACGTTTTTCTTCTTGTTGTTGTTGACGTCTTTCTTCTTGTCTACGACGTTTTTCTTCTTCTTGTCTACGACGTTTTTCTTCTTCTTGTTGTTGACGTCTTTCTTCTTGTTGACGACGTTTTTTTTCTTCTTGTTGTTGACGTCTTTCTTCTTGTTGACGACGTTTTTCTTCTTCTTGTTGATAACGTCTTTCTTCTTGTCGACGACGTTTTTCTTCTTGGTGTTGTTGACGCTTTTCTTCTTGTTGAAAGCGTTTTTCTTCTTGTAATCGACGATTTTCTTGTTCTTGTTGACGAAGCATCATTTCTCTTTGTCGATTGTTCGCTGACGCTTGTTGCATTAGATGAGATTCAGCTAGACGCTTTACTCTCTCCTTTTCTTCTCTTTCTCGTTGAAGTCTTTCTTGCTGTTCCTGCCTACGAAGTTTATTTTCTTCTTGTTGACGACGTTTTTCTTCTTGTCGACGACGATTTTCTTCTTGTTGACGCATCTTTTCTTGTTCACGTTGAACACGTTTTTCTTCCTGTTGACGACGTTTTTCTTCTTCTTGTTGGCGACGTTTTTCTTCTTGTTGACGACGTTTTTCTTCTTGTCGACGCATCTTTTCTTGTTCACGTTGAACAAGTCTTTCTTCTTGTTTACGACGTTTTTCTTCCTCTTGTTGTCGACGTTTTTCTTCTTGTCTACGACGTCTTTCTTCTTGTTGACGAAGTTTTTCTTCTTGTTGTTGTCGACGTCTTTCTTCTTGTTCACGACGATTTTGTTCATAATGTCGACGACGTAGCTCATTTTCTTCTTCTTGTCGACGCATCTTTTCTTGTTCACGTTGATAGCGTTTTTCTTCTTGTCGACGACGTTTTTCTTCTTCTTGTTGAAGGCCTTCTTCTTGTTGAAAGCGTTTTTCTTCTTGTAATCGACGATTTTCTTGTTCTTGTTGACGAAGCATCATTTCTCTTTGTCGGTTATTTGCTGACGCTTGTTGCATTAGATGAAATTCAGCTAAATTCTTTACTCTCTCCTTTTCTTCTCTTTCTCGTTGAAGTCTTTCTTGCTGTTCCTGCCTACGAAGTCGATTTTCTTCTTGTTGACGACGTTTTTCTTCTTGTCGACGACGATTTTCTTCTTGTTGAAGACGATTTTCTTCTTGTCGACGACGTTTTTCTTCTTGTTGACGGCGTTTTTCTTCTTGTTGACGATGTTTTTCTTCTTGTTGACGGCGTTTTTCTTCTTGGCGACGAAGTCTTGCTTCTCGTTGCAGCTTATACATTTCACCTGAAGAATTCCACATTATGATAAGATCAAAAAGTACTCTACAGCTTTTTCCCTGTCAAACAACTTAACCCTGTAAAGTCTTGTCAAACAACTTAACTAACATTTAAACAGAAAAATTTAATATAAAATTGATGAATTTATTTATTTGATTAAGATAAAATTTTACTAATCAAAATAATGTTTGATAATGATGAAAAATTACACACTATTTATTGTTACTATTACTTTTGCAAGAAATAGTTTCTTTGCTTGAACTGTTTATTATAATAAAGTAAAGAATTTGTTTACACAAATCTGCCAACAGATATTTTCTTATGAGATTTTTTCTTCTTTTTTATAATATTAAATATCTAGGTTTCAAAATTATCAGTGATTTCAAACGGTCAAAAAAATTAATTAGTCTTAAAAAACAATACATTTTGAAAACGTTTATAAATAATTATAGCAATTATAAAAAAGTAATTAAAACCTAAAAGATTATTAATGAAAGTTTGCAGTAAAAGAACTTAACAGGCTTATATAAACTTATTTAAAAAAAGTTTACTAACCCTATAATAAATTACTTTGGTTTAAATTAACTATGATAATTTAGATATAATTTAGAAACTAAATAAGATACCACTTAAACAATTTTATTTTCGAAAAACTAATTTAAAATTTGATCCTACCATAAAACAGAGTAACTAGAAAATTAGAAATCAAAAACTACCTAGGCCTATAGTCTAAAAAACTTCTTTTGTGAGATATTCACCTAGTCGCTAGCAGGTGTAAAATGAAATGGCCCTATACTGCAGAGTAATATATACTTTACATTGAGGGTTACCAAACATTTTTACAAATTTATTTTTTTAGTCTTATCTAAAAAAATGTAAATACTCTTGTTAAAAAAATAAATTCATTCTTTGCTAATAATTTTGTAATGAATAATTTTAAAAAATACTAGTTTTTTTCTAAAGACAGTTTTTAATAGCTAATAAACAATTAAGCTAATTTAATCCAAAGGTAATTCTATTCGTATGAGAAAGTTATAACTTGCTCTAACTGCTGCTTATGATTTTTAGTTACAAACTTACAAATAAAGGTAAAAGCAAATTATCAATTGTCTTTAATTATCATTTATTCTCTGAAATCATTATTTAAAGTCATTAGTACCAGACTTCATGACTTTTCTTCTTACTACAACTATAAAATTTCTAATCGTTATAACTTTAAAACTTGTTTATAATTTGAAAAATGATGGTTTTACAGAAATAAAATAGTTTTAATAAATAAATAACTATTTTTATGACTCTAAATATTGCTTTATACTAGTTCTTTCATACTCTTAGTAATTTATTAGTTGAAAATATCTTTATTCCATTATATATTTTTTTTATTTAAAGGGATTTTCTGTAAAAATTGTTTATCTTTTTTTCGGTCAAATTGTTTTGAATCATTACATATTTTAAAAGTTAAACAAATTTTCTATATAACAAATTTTCTATTTGAATAAGTTATAGGTTATTAGGATAACAAATTTATTCTGATATTGCTTATAAGCTTTGAAAAAACTGTTTTCATTAAATGATTTGTATATTTTTTGTGATTATATCTGGATTAGAAATCAATTTGGACTTTTTATCATCTTCAATTTCTATATACTCTATTTGAATAACTGCTAATAAGCTGTAATTAAGTTTTGTGGTGTATTTATTTAAATTTCTACTTATTATTATTTATTATTATTTATTATTATTTACTATATATTATTAACTTGGTATATTTATTTATATATTTATTTATGAACATATAACATACACTTATCTGACTTATAAATTTTATACTTTGGTGGGAGTTACTAAAAATCTATCATGGAAACTATGGTAGATACAAATGGCAGGATCTTGCGGTCAAAAGCTCTAAAAAACCCAAGCAAACCAAGTTCTTCAAAACAAGCTTGCAACGGCAATTGCCAAGCTTGTAAAAAAACTTGCTCTGGTAAAGATCTGGCATCAAAGATTGCATCAAATGCTTCTCTAGGTTTCACCTCACTTGTAGTGATGTGAGTAAAAAATTTTACGATATATTTGAAAATAATAAAATGCAGCAAGTGGGATTTTGTAGGTCCTGCATTAAATGTAGATCTATGGACAAAACAACTACCTCGTCCAACACTAATACAAGCCTATTGTCCGACATCAGCAACACCATATCCACTGAATTGGCCAAATTTAAATCCGAAATTGGCAACGATGTTGCTAAAATCAATGAAAAGATTTCTATCTTATCCAAATCTATGGATGAACTGGATGCCTCCACAAAGAAGCCTCTCACATGGGCCTCAGTTGTTGGTAATTCTGGATCCGAAAAAAATACTAGCGTGGTGCAGCTTCTTGCCAAGAAGGTTACTGACACGCACAAAAAACTTACTCTGAACCGGGAGGATAGAGAAAACAATGTCATCATCTTTGGTGTCTCTGAGACTGATAAAGACGATGACATCAAGACTTTTAATCAAATGTGCACTCAAAACCTTGGTTTTGTGGACGCTCCAAAAGTTTCAATGACCAGACTCGGGGCAAAAAGATCAAATCATAAAAGACCGTTAAGAGTGTCCTTTCAGGAAAGATGGGACAAACGTAAGTTTCTTGCTAAGCTGTATAAACTTAAGCAGGACGAAAAATTCCAGGGCATCAGAGTAGCACATGATATGTGTGAAGATGATCGCTTAGAAAATAAGCGTCTTCTAAAAGAGGCGTACAGCCGAAATCAGAAAGAACAACCAACTGATTTCAAATACAAAGTTCGAGGTCCACCATGGGCTCTAAATATTGTGAAGGTCTTTTCAAAAAACGGAAGTGCAAAGTAACCACTGGACCCACATCATCCTTATTCAACCTCTCTTCGCACAAAATTATTAATACTATGCTTCCAGCCCAAGATACCAGTACACAGAAACCTACCAACAAATCTTACAAGTGTCAAAAAGACAATTTTTATTTTATATTAGTTATGTTTTTCAACGCACGGTCAATTGTCAACAAAATTTTCGAATTGAAAGCTATCCACCTAACTGAAAACCATCTAAAGATTCAATTGATTCTAAATTTTTATCTTTCTGAACAATGTAAGATCATAACTAAAGATAAAGATCAATATTTGATTAAATTAAATTCTCTATTGTTTTACATGAAATATCATAACTTATTTCTTTTCATCAAAAAAGTAAAATCTAAATACATTTTAATTTAGTTCAAAACTAATTAAATAGAAATAGTTCGAATAAGTATTTGATAAGGATTGATCTTTTTCTTTCTATTGTACAATTACTTTCTGTATTCTTCCTTGTTTCAACTAAAATGTTTTCTTAAACTTAATTAAAGGAATAACTTTCTCAAAAAAATGAATGAGATAGCTAAGCATAGAGAGGTTTTGAAGAAGTTGAAATTATTTATACTTTTTCGAAAGCAGAAAAGGTTTGTAGTAACTCTCTTGTAAATTTATCAAAATAAATTTGGAGTATATCTAATTTAAACTACTAAAACTGTTTAATTGTATCTACTTTAATTCAAACATAATTCTGGTAATAATTTATTACAATAACTTAAACTGTGGTTATCAAACAGAGCCGAAAGAGCTTACCAAGAACAATACCAGTCAACTTTAGGATTAATCATGACTCACTTCCATAGAAATTAAGCAAAACCAGGTTTTTATATTTTTGTTTTATAAATTTAATTTATTTTAATAAATTTATTGTTTTATACACCATATAATAATACAATTACAACTTTCGATCACAATCGTACATAAATTTTGTTTTGTGTCTGTATATGAACCCCTGAAAGCTTTGTATCAGCTATGTGATAAGTTTGATGAAATTATCTTTTAATAGTTTTTATTTTAAATCAAATTCTAAACATTTAAAACCATATTTCTATTTAAGCTCAACTTTAAATTCCATCTGCTTTTTGAATTTTAAGTTTAAAATCTTTAAATAAGATTACGTTTTTCTAAATCTTGTATTACCATCTTTAATCAAAATATTACTTGTATTGCAAATTACGGAATATCATATTATATATTGACTTAGCAAAGTATTACTACAAAAGATTTCATTGAAATGATGATGATAATATATACAATAATATTCATAATAAACGTTTTTTGATATAGAAACTTTTGATTGTTTGTTATTGGTATAGATTTTAACAAAATCAAATTTTGGTTTAGAGATATATTCTAGTTATTTTACAGCTGTTAATAGCTCTAATCAGATTTCAAGCTAAGGTTGTAATTAATATAAATGAAAAGCTCTTATGCTAATGGGACACAAGAAATATTTTCAGTCTTATATGTTAGCTAGAGTTAGTCAAGTCCTGTCACTAAGGTCAACACCTATAAAAAATTGCTGAGTTTATAACCTACCTGGTCTATTGACACAGATTAAAACAACATTTTATTCATAATATTTTTGATGATCACCCAATAAATACGGTGGATAGTTCTAAAGAGCAATTCAAACTTCTAATGGGCATGTTATAGACAAACTCTTCAACATCCGGTGAATAATTTTGTTTGAACCATTTGACAGTTAAGATACAATCATATTTGCTTTTAACATTTCTACTATATAAGTTTTGAAAATAGCTTCCTTATTAACTTGCGTAAAATTTTTCATTACCGCGTGTTACATACACACTAGTTGATATCTTGTTTAACTAATCTTGCAAGAGCGTCATGTGAAAAATTTTCTGGAAAATTGATTATGGTGCTTTCTAATTCATAACGGACTGACCCAAATATCTACAATTTTCTGTTTTTGAATTTTAAACAAATTCTACAAACATGAAATCATAAGTTTTTAAGGTCCAGAAAAGCTTTGAAATATAAAAAAAGTAATTATAACAATACTTTTATTATTTTTTACAATTCTTTTTCAAAGTTTTAGTTAAAAATCACCTGTTGTACTTTTTAATTATTATCTTCCTATAAAATTACAGAAAGGTTTTCTGTAAGAAATACAATTAAAAAAAGTTTAAGTCTAACTGCGATTATCTAATTTGAAGCTATTTTATATCTGCTACTAAAGTAATGTTTTCAGTTTTTCTTGAAAGTCTAAATTGTTTTAATTTTTAAGTATATTTTTTTAAGGTAAATAAATATCATACACAGCGTGACCGGTTCCGCTAGAAGACATTTCTAAAATTTTGTATTTCATTATGGAGGCGGAATTTTTATAAAATGTTAAAATCTACTACAGAATATATCACTACTTTTCACTACTATAAATAGACATAAGGTTTGCCCATTAAGAAGTAGAATACCAACAGAAACTTTTGCAGAAATTTAACTGAAACACAATCTATATGTTATCATTGTAAAATTGTAAACTTTGTGGCACCAACAGTTACAAGTGTTATCAACATCAACCGATTTTATCATGTACTCAACTAACTTTCTAGATTTTTTGCAGTAATTTCTTAGAAGTTGCTTTTATCTTTCAAACTATTTCTTATATCAATTACCTATGCTGATATTTTATTTACAACCAAGATTGATACCAACAGACGCTTCATTATAATAGAAAGCTTATTTACTTCTTGTTGTGTACTAATCTGTAAATCATTCAACAAACTTTCTTTTACATTTTAAATTGAGTTGCTATACTGCAAACAATACTATACAGTTCACAACAAGCCCTATATGAAATTTTGTAAAATCATAAAACAACAATCACAAAGTTATCTAGGATTTTTGAAATAAAAATGTTGTCTGTATTTTCACTACGAACATTTCAATTGTGCATTGATTAAATAGGCAAATAGAAAACCCACTTTTAACTAGAAACGCTGAATGATTCACTTGATCTCAAATGCTGCTATAGAATCTGATTTTTCAATTAGGATTGCCTCATGAGTTTGTAACTATAAGAGATATACTGATTTCATGTAAAACAATCATTATTATCTTTCACAGAAGTTGTAAAAAAAATAATTAGCTACTAAACTAATAACAGAGGCAGTAATAGTAGAATTATTCAAGGCTTTTCTTGATTTGTTGTTCCATCAATAAACGTTGAAAGATTGAGATAATTCAAAATTGATGCAATAATATCTGTGACATGCATTTTTCTTGGCGATTTTTTGTTCGTCCTAGCATCCTGACCACACACATACTATAAAAATTTTAGCGTAAAATTTATCGTATCCAAATGAGATCTAATCTTTTAAAACTGAAAAAAATTGGCACACGGAGAATTTTTTCGTTTTTAGATCATTTAGAGCATAATCTGAAATTTGTAAATGAAAAAACATCAAAGAAAATGCCGCCATCAAATTGGTATCTGAAGATATTGACAGCAACTTGAAAAGCATATTTTTTCAACTTTAGGAAGCTGCGTCAGAAACTAAACATGAATTAGTTGGAATCTGTAACTTAAAATATATATATTTACTTTCAAACTGCTTCATCTCAAGACGGTTTAGCATTTATCAAATAGTTAAATTTACTTGTTCAGTTGTTTAAATTGTTTAAATAATCTTTTTTTATCAGAAAACTCAGTTCTGATTTTTTAGCTACATCTATGTTTATCAAAGTTGATAATAAAAAAACTTCTGTTTCAGATATTAAGCAAAATATTTTGATTAAAAGTTTTTTATTTATTCCAAGTAAAAGCAGAACTTTTTTAAAAGTTAAGTCTTGTTCTTCTAAATATCTGATACTTTTAATTATAATAACTTGTCTTCAATTTAAGGTGTATTTTCTTCAGTCATTAATTGTCAATTTTAGTTGTAGAAACAACTTTTTAACTTTTAAAAATACAATTGATAAAAGTTCAACTGGAAACCACCAACTGTAAGCTAGTTTTTGTTATAACTTAAATTAAGTTCTAACTAAATATAAATCAATTTTATAATATAAGTAATACCGTTTAAATTTATTTTTGAAAATTTAATCAGTTCTATATTTTTGCTGCAATGATCTAAGATAATTAAAGATAAATAATAATAAATGTTGTTTTTAAGACTGTAATGCAATCATTTACATTCTGCGGCCATTTCTTTTCAGTTTATGAATCTTACTTTGTGATTATTTAATAAAAGTATTTTTAAATGCATCAACTATGAATTTAAAGATTATTGCAGTGAACAAAATAATAAAAATCATTTGTTTATTCAGTCTCATCGAGTCTCAAAAATCGCAGATCTTGCTTCACTAAACACTTCTAGTAATCAACCGCTGAATATTGTACCAACTACAAGATTAGACGTTATCAGCTAAGTAATAATTTGTCATTGAGACTTAAATATTTTAATATTTGTTTTTAAAACTTCATTATACTAACAATTTGAAGATTCAGATAAAGAATATCTTTAGTATGAGATTACTGCACTGAAAAGCATCTATGTCAATGAATTCAAAGTACATTTAAACATTGAAATTACATTTAATTGTTTTCTATGTTTATTCAAGCATGAAATAGTTTGTAATGTTGTTCATGTTTTCTAATAAGGTTGACTTCTGAAAAATTTGTTTAATTAATTTTTTTGATAAGCGTTTAAAGGTATTTTGATGAAATAGTACTGTTATACTTTTAAAATATTTCAAAAGATAATAACTCTTGGAGTGAACATTTTCACATTTGAGATTTTGCAGACCACAACAGCTAAATGCCCTAGGCTATTTGACCGACAAAAGTGGTATCGCTTAAGTTGTAGGCCGAAGTTTTGGTCTACTCCTTTGATCATTCAGAAAGTGTTCCTCGTTTGTGCGCACAATCACTCATTTCTCTCGTTTATATATAGAATGCCTACAAACAAAAAAATGGATAATATTTAGCTTCTGTGACTACAGAAGATCCATTGATAAGAAAGATATGTCCTAAAGACTAGCATGTTTAATATTTCTATACCAAACTAATTGTTCTTTTAAAGTTTGTTATTCTTTTATTCTTAGTTTACTGTAGAATTTTATTTATTTTGTAGAACATCATGCGTGGTTGATCCGATTATGAATCCTTCTGTTCGACATAATTCTCAAATACAAAGTATGACTTACCAACAACAATCTACAATAAACATGCAACCAATATATGATGATGGATTTCAACAGCAGCAACCGTGTTTTATGGAAGATATTAGTAGGTCTACTGAGCAATATCAGAGCCTAACCTTTCAACAAAACATGCAACCTGAAAAAACTGTTGTAACTCAGCAACTACTAAATCAAAGCCATCTCCAGCAGAACCATAGCTTCATTGAAATGCCAGTGAACCAAGAGTGTTTTTCCGATGAACAATCTATACTTGAAGTACAGATGTATGAACAGCCAGTGATCCAAACACAGGATGAACAAGTAACTCAACATGGTTCTGTCAGCTATTTGCAGCAAGTTCAACCTACTGATTTTACTTCTAAACAATCTGAACAAGGAAAGTTCTACAGGCCTAATTTTCCTCACATGAGCCAAGAAACTGATCTTCAAAAATCAACAAATCATCAGCAAGTTGTTTCAGGACTATAACTCAACCAAACAGATCAGTATCATCCACCAAACGTATCCCATAATTTCCAACAAAGTTTTTTCCCGCAATTTTATCACGATCAACATCAAAACGGTCAATTCTCTCAACAAAATCAGCATGATGCCGTCAATCAACAACATCGATTTGTTACTTGTCAGCAACAGCAATCAGCTGCTCACAACTCTACTTACCCAGCAACAATTCCCACCAAAAGCAACAATCGAATGTTACCAAGTCAGCAGGATTACATTTATGGTCACAATGAGGAAAAATATTCTCAAAACCAATGGTTTGTAAAATTATTAAAACTTTCAATAATATTATATTACAATAAGTAATGGTTCAGATTAGTTTTAAAGTTGTTGATTATCTATATAAAGATTTACTTGATTCTAACTTTTTGTCTTTCTTAACGATGAAACTTTCTTAACTAAACTCAAAGATCAATATTTGTTTATTTCAAATTCTCTTTTTTTACATGAAATATCATAGCTTACTTTTAAGCATCAAAAAAGTAAAAATTAATTATATTGTAATTTAGTTCAAAAGTAATTAAACAAAAATAGTTCAAATAAGCATTTCATTAAGATTGATTTTTTTAGATCGTATAATCCCTTTCTATGTTTTTCCTTTTTTTAAGTAATATTTTGTCTTAAACTTAATTCAAGGAATAACTTTGTCGAAGAAATGGATAAGATAGCTAGGTATAGATGGGTTTTGAAGAAGTTGAGATTTATACTTTTTCGAATGCAGAAAAAGTTTCAATGATCTCTTTGTTAAATCTATCAAAATCATTTTTGTAGTGTATCTAATTTAAACTTTTGAAACTGTTTAATTGCATTTATTTTAATTCAAATTTAAAACTGGTAATGATGTATTTCAATAATTTAAACTGTGGTTATCAAACAGAGCAGAAAGAGCTGCTAACCAAGAACAACACTAGTAAACTTTAGGATTAACCATGGTTGATGTCCATACAAATTAAGCGAACCCAGGTTTGTATAGTTTTAGGTGGAATATTTTGTTCAATGTTTCACTGTTGCTAATTTTCTTTTTTGTATGAGTAACTTTTGATTTTTTACAGGTAAATGTGCTTCTGGGGAACTTTCACGGAGTTTCCAGCATTTTAAGCATTTTATTTCTAGTATTTGAGGCCGATTGAATATCTTAACTTAAGTCAAATGACTATCATCAACGGTAATGATTTAATAGTTTTGATTCTCAAACATTTGTAGGGCAACTAGTTAAATTATCTGCCGATTGAATTAAAATTGTTTTTCTTTATCTTTTATAATCATATGATACTCATAATTGTGTTGAAGTTTTGTTTTACGGTCAAATTTGTACCTCAAAAAGTTTTGTATCAGATATGTGATGAGTTTGATAAAAGTATCCTTTAATAGTTTCAGTTTTGAATCAAACTGTAAACAATGTCATAAATGTGGTCGTCTGCTGGATTTGAGAATTTTAAGTTGAAAATCTTTAAATATCAGTTCAACACAAACTTTTACTTGTTTAGTGAAAAGAGTGCTGATGTTATCTATTATCAAAAAATAACTCTTTGTTTAAAATATTGTTTGCTGTTTATATGTATAGCTATTAATAATGCTTTTTCTGTAATTGAGGTATTTGTCTTAATTTGTGTTTACTTGTAAAACAATGGAATCATTTTGCAAAATAAAATAGATTGATCAAACTAAACTAGTAGACCAGCTGTATGGTAAGATTTATAGACATTTTGCAGCTATTTTTAACATTAAGTTAAGTTTTTAAGCATTTGACACATACAAGAAGCAGAAATTATTTACAAGAACTAGCTTTTCATCAAGTCTCTGCATTCACATATATATGAAAGCAGCTAATATATCCTGATAATGAGTCTTACGAGTAACTATACCGCAAACTTTAATTGCAATAGAAAGCTTTCATTGAGTTTGAAATTATGAACAGAGTTTAAACCATTGATCAAAACTGTATGCTTGTTTTATAAAATAAATTGTCAAAAGAAAGTTTAAATAAAAGTAAAAGCCTATTTTTAATCATGTTCTTTGTAAATTTAAGTCAGATGGTTAAAAGGACAGCAAATACTTATGTTAAAAGTAAAAAGTTCAAAACTTTCACAGACTTAGTGGCACCTTTAGATGTTTGTACTACTTAGAATCTGAAATGTGAATGATATAAAAGCAAATGATATAAAAGCAAATGATGTAAAAGTGAATGATGTAAAAGTGAATGATGTAAAAGTGAATGATGTAAAAGTGAATGATGTAAAAGTGAATGATGTAAAAGTGAATGATATAAAAGTGAGATTATAACAATCTGGAATTTTCTGATTGTGCTTTTAAGGTGATCATCATAGATATCAAACAGATTTTTATCACTCGAACACAAGATCAGCGTTAAATTATTTTTATCTTTTTTAAACTTTTTTTTATATAAAATGCTTTTAGAACATTAAACGACTATTCTGTATTTAAACTAACCTACAAAAACTTGACAAAACCAATTAAAACATGAAATATTCGACTATAGCTGCTTGATAGAATAATTGATAGAAGCAAAACGTTTTTATAATTTTATTTTAATTCGAACAAAATAATTAAACATCAAATATAAGAGGCAAAATTTAAACTTATATTGTATAACATAAATTTTTCTGGTAGTAAAAATAATTAGCAAACGCACAAACAAATATCACAGATATCAAACTTTACTTTATCAGGAGTAAAATTTTATTTTATCATTTTTAAAACTATTTAAGCTTACATCCGACCAACATTATCTAATTTCATTGGTACTTGTTCATATATTTTTGACGTTTATCCTTTAACTTTTGAAGAGTTATCATTTTAAAAGAAAACAATTTAAAATGATTTTTCAAGTTTAAATCAAAAAAGACATTCAAGAAAAAAACTAAACTTTTCTTATGTAAGGTTTCAATACTTTACTAATACTTTTGCAAATCTTATATTTGACTTCTTTTTCGAACTAATCTTTATTTAACTTGCAGGCATCACCATTTTAAAGCAAGAAAACAACTGTTTGGTTATTTCTGTGGCTGTACTCAAAATAGATTTCATTTTTTGAAAGCCTGAAACATCTTCACACAATAGTTTTATATTAAGTAATTCGTCCAACATGATTTCATAAAGAATAATAGACATTTCATCTTTGTTGGAATCTTTCATTTTCTCTGAAACGTCAGATGTAATATTGTTTGGCTGATTAGAAAAATCGGAACTTCTATAATCTTCTTCAGACAAGTAAGAATCAGTTTGGAGGCGGATAGATTCTTTTCTTATCTTTGGAAACTTTACAAAGTTAACTAAAAAATTCAATACGATGAAACTAAACAAAACAGGTACAAGTAGATTGTTAAAATAAATTTCAAAAAAATTTGGAATGTGTGTATCTCTACGTAAACTTATTTGTAGGTATTCGAAGGCAAACGATTGTCCAAAAACATATATTTGTCCTTCGATCGAAGACTGAATGAATAACCTCAAATCGCATAAGTTTACAAAAGCAATCACTCTCATTACTTTTCGGTAATACTCGAGATAAGCAGAATCTGTAGGCAACGGATTGTTACATAATTGCACAAGTGCGTAACAAATGCAATTAAAATATGTTAAATATTCTTGAAACTTGTAAAAATTTCTATTTGTTGATTGTTTAGCAATTTTAGTTCTACCAGATAGCAAAGACAATCTGGTAATCAAATCATTAAGTTTTGTGGTTTGTTTGAAGATATTAGTTTCGGTTATATTGCCGAATACATCCAATATCTGCACCAGAAAAGATAAAAACGTAGATGCTTTGTATTCCATTATGGTTTTAGTAGGCTTTAATTTTTCAGCAATCAACAAACAATGTTTTAATAACTCTAAGGCAATAAAATGGCTTTCTACAGATTTGTACTTTATTAAAGAAAATTTCGTTCCAATTCGATAGAATATTCTAAGTATAGTAAAATCACATGAGATTTCGTTGGCTTTAAAAGCTTTCAATTTGTAAAGTTTCACTAATCCACTTTCTTTGTAAATCCAGTAAACGAATCCTGCTGACAAAATATTATCTTTCACAAGTGAATCAGAAAAACAATCTAATCCATCAAAATCTTTATTTTGGTGCTTAGAGTGAAGTTCTATCAGCTCATTTCCTGCCGGGCTTGTAAAAATGTAATCAAATAAACTACCTTGCAAAATGAAACACGTCTTTCCTCCAGCGTCTAGGACTTTCACACATTCAGAATATTTATTCATTTCAAAATTGTTCATTATCTTGCTGATTAATCTACAAAATCAGGATCTGCTAAAGTTAAGGCTACACTTAAATGTTTCATTAGATAAAAGGTTTCATCACATAGTACAATTATTAAATTAAAAATGTTTTAAAATATATCTTAACTTACAACTTATAACAGAAATTAAGATTTAAATTCAGTTAAGAAGTAGTAGTACCTTCATTAAATTAAATTCTAAATCAAAATTATGAAATCACATCAAATAATTAAAAGATATTCGGTACAAAACTAAAATCAAAAATTTAAGTAGAAAATAGAACTTTCCATATAAGAAAGAAATCTTCAACACATTTGCCCTCATCTTTGGGTTGTTCTCATATATGAGTGCTTGCAAATGTAAAGCAAATCAACCGAAATAACAATCATTGAAAACAGTTTTATTACCTATAACAGTTGGTTCATACTGTAAACATTTTAGTATTATATTTTCAATTTAAGAACTGAAAAAAAGAAAGTTTTATTATTTATAAATTTTGTAAAATCTTAAAGTGATATTTCTACTTTTTCTGCTTACATAAATTGACATTTTACATATATTACATAAAACCTTAGAGGTATTCTTTTAATTTGGCAAAATGCAAAAGATAATTCTTCGCAAGTTATACAAGCTCACAACAGCTTTTGTGAATATGTCTTGTTACTTTCCACAAGAAGCAAAAAATAAAGCTCTACTTGAACACAAAAAGCAAGATTTTCTTAAAATAAGCATCCAACTGAAAGAAAAGGATGACAGTGATCTTTTTCGTGCTTTGCGCTGTGACAGACTGTTTGATAGAGGCGGCGGTGTTTGTGTAATCTATAAAACATCACTGGCACCCATGATTTTAAGAATTAAGATAAATACCATTGATTGCCCAGGATTTGAGATTATTGCTTTCAATTTTCATTACTCAAAGTCTAAGTTTTCCCGCTTTATATGTACCTACCTACCACCGTCTAAAGTTAACGATGAGGTTACTATTAAGGCCTTATTGAAGGTTCTGAAAAGCCTTGTTTGTCCTGAGATTTAAATTCTCGGGGATCTTAATTTTAGTAGAATTGATTGGAATAACCCAAATTTAGCATTCAATGGAAAATTGTTTAATTTGAATGGAGACAAAAATAATTTAGCCAATCTGAGTCATGTCTTTGTAAGCTTCCTTGATGCCAATAATCTATCTCAGATGGTTACTTTTCCAACCCAAGTTAGTGGTAATACTTTGGATCTTCTCATCACATCAAAACCTGAGAACGTTATCTACGTTGATCAAAATGAACCTTTTGCTCTGACATGCGATCACAATATGATTGAATTCAAGCTACAACAAACTTTTTCTACGAACGTTAAAACTCCAAGCATACGGAACTTTTATCGTGGAAATTATAACAGTATAAAAAAGTTTTTATCAGGTGTTGAATGGATTTCTGTTTTCAACTCTACCAAAGATATCAATGATATCTACTCGAGGTTTACTAATATTGTTAATGAGTCAATTAAAAAGTTCATACCTTTATATAGAGTCAACAAAAACCCACACTTGCCAAGATATTTAAGGAATTTACAGCATTTGAAAAACCTCTTAAACAAACAAACTAAAGCAGATCCTTCCATCAAACCTCTATACAAAGATCTTTGTCTAGTCTACAAGAAATCAGTTTATAGCTTCTAATTAGGAAAAGAAAGTGCACTCTTATCTTCACCTAGCAAGAAAACGTTTTTGAGCTTCATTAATCACAAGCTTAAGGCGAGATCTCATCTACCTCCCTTGCTTGAAAACGCCAATCAGCTGGTGATGGAACCAAAGAATAAAGCTGAATTGCTAAACAAACAATTTGAAAAGGTTTTTATAACCGATGATGGCAATACTCCTACTATTTCCTATTCCAATATCCTTTCAAATATTTCTGAGGTGGTAGATCTAGACATAACAGTTGATATAGTATCTAAGGCTATTTCTTCTCTAAAATAAACAGTTTCCAACACCCCAGATCAAATCCCAGCTTTTTGCTTAAGAAAAAGTACTTCTTCTTTAGCGCTACCCTTATCGCTACTCTTTAACATGACTCTTAAGCGGGGAAGACTTATACAAATTTGGAAGAATGCTATTATTACTCCAATTCATAAGAAGGGTCCCAGAAACACTGCACTTAACTACAGACCAGTTTCGCTGACTTCGGTTATCTGCAGAACTCAAGAACATATCATTCACAACCATATAACTAGCCATTTGACGGAGCATCATCTAATATCTGATGTCCAGCATGGCTTTGTTAAGCAAAGATCTTCTTTGAATCAACATCTCACTTTTTTCAATGAGCTTACAGCTCATTACGAAAGTAATACTCCATGTGACATCATACACCTTGATTTTGCTAAAGCTTTTGATTCTGTTCCACACAACAAGCTCATTACTGTATTGGAAAACATAAAAATCAGCAACTCTATCTTAAAATGGATTGAAGATTTCTTATCAGGTAGAACCCAACGAACCCGTGTAGAAAGATCTTTATCTACTCCTAGTAAAGTCACCAGCGGTGTTCCTCAAGGTTCCGTTCTGGGTCCACTTCTCTTTTTGATTTTCATTGAAGACCTCATCAGAAGACTAATAACAGTAGACAATGTGTTTGTGTATGCAGATGACATCAAGCTATTATCTGGTTCTCACTCAAAACTCAAAACTGCACTAAACATTGTAGAAAACTGGTCTGCGAATTGGCAACTTAAAATCCAGCCAACAAAGTCTGAAGTTATAATATTCTCCCGTAAGCCAGCTGCCAACTTCAGCAACCAATACTACATCAATGGATCTATTCTTGAACGAGTATCCTCAGTCATAGATCTCGGCATTACTCTGACATCTGACTTCAAATGGCACAGTTATGTTTCCAGAATCTTTGGAAAATCTATCAAGCTTGTCCACCTCATCATAAAGACTTTTAATTCTAAAGATCCATGGTTTTTCGTCAACCTTTTCAAACTGTACATACGCTCTATTCTTGAATGTAATGTCAGTGCATGGATGTCATATCAAGTTGGTGATATCAGAAAAATCGAATCTGTTCAGGCAACATTTACGAGATTGGTTTGCAGGAAACTTAATATCAAATACGAGAGTTATCAGCATCGCCCCAGCTTCTTCAATCTGGATACTTTGGAAATCCGAAGAATTAAATACGACCTTGTTCTGATTTTTAAAATTATTCACAACCTAATTGATCTTCAGTTTGATGACTTTTTCTCCATTAGTCCCTCTCTCAAGTTATATCAACTTAGAAGACATAAATTACATCTTAATAAGCCCACTCCACCAGCTACGTTAACCAGATTAAGTTTTTTCTCATACCGCACAATCAGTACATGGAACAATCTGCCATCAGAGATTGTCATGTCAAAATCACTTGTGCTGTTCAAAAAAAAGCTGAATTGTTATAATAACGTCAACATTGCCATTTCTAAACTGTGAATTTTTCTCTTTTACAAAACTATGATTCTGTGCAATTCTTCATTGTAATATGCTTTTTCGTTTGCACGTCAAATAGATCTAATTTGTGAGAATGTGTGTTAGCGAGAGGTGCTCTCTTTAGACACCCAACTTCACATTTATTGTAATAAATAAATAAATAAATAAATAAAATTTACTTGATTTTTAAAAAATGGAAAAACGTCTTACTGAAGTTTCTTATTTTTAATCTTATTATTTTTTAAACAAATGAGTTCATGGTTTTTATTTTGTTTATCTATCCATTAAATTATATAGAGGTCTTTTTTTCTTTTTAGTTTAGTTATCAAAGTAGTAAAAGTTAAATGAAATTTATATAAATATATATAATAAATATTTTCAAAACTGTATTTTGGGGTTTGATGGAATTTTATAAATCTGAAAATTAAACTATTAATGATTAATTAAGTTAAATAATTAACTAAATAATATTTTGAATTCTGTGAATAATTTTTAATTGAATTCTAACTCCAGTAAAAAATTGATATACTTTTAGGATTATTTGTATAAGTTATTGTTATTTATAAGAAATTGACGTAAAATACTACTTCAACAAATTTTATACTAAACTAATGGTAAATAGCCTCAGCTTTCTTGAAAATAACTTTATTTTCGTGTGATTTATCATTCAGTCATTTAAATTCATTATTCGAAGGGTTCAAAAGTTTAACTTTAATAACATTTAGTATTAGTCAGACTAATTATTTTCAAACGTTTACAAGCTTCTTGATAGCAGCTGTTGAAACAACATTTAAGAAATCAAAAGATTAAATAGCTATGAGTCATATCCAAGAAAACAATTTATAGATAAAAATAATCTATTAAGTTTGTAGAAATATTTTTTGACAAAATTAAATTACCATAATTATAAAACAAAAAAGCTTTCCTTTTTTTAAATGCTGAGAAACTGATAAAAACGTTTTGACAGAAGTCTAGATGAAACATATTTTAAATTTTTACATCTATATACTTTTATAAGCAATATGAAATTTTATACAAAAGTTTATACAATTTAAATATACCTCTTTGTGTGAAAAAATAACAAACAAAAACATTTGATTTCTATTACTTATTTTATTATTATACAAAATCATCTTAATTATTATGATGATTGATAAACAGGATAACAATTTAAGAAATATTGTTAATGATTTTATGTTTCAATTTTCTTCAGTAATTGAAATAATTAATTTTTTTTCATGTAGCCGAAAGGTTTATTAAAACTAGATGATATAAAAACTGATAATATGCAAGTTGCTTGTTTTAATTCTATCAGCTTTTCAATTAATTTTTTCCAGCTACAGAAATGAAAAGTTTGAATAAATCTTTGACTTTTATAATGGTATGAAAATCTATTAACAATAATTTATAAAGCTTTAATAATTTTTTCGTTTTAAGAATGCATCCAATTGCTATATGAAGACACTTAGCATTAAAAATGATAAATAGGAAGATATCACAGAAGATCTTTCTAACCAGCGTTCTGTTTTCTGCAAACAATTAATAGAAAATGAAAAATATGATATCAAAGAAGAGGAAAAACTTTTGGTAACAACTATTTCATGCTATTCTTATTTATTTAAAGTTTGTACAACTAGCTTTATGTTAGAAGCAAACAAAGTTAAATAAGCCTTAAAATTTCATGTGAAAACTGTTGTTATTTAAGTATATATGGCAGTTTTACTCTTCATTGTTGTTTACCGCTAATGTTAATTAAAAAAGAAAATGAAATCACAATTTGAAATTTGGATTTGTTTTTATTTTTTTTATCTTAAGGTTATATGATTGCGTCACGATGGTTCTTAGGTAGTTTTCTACTTTTCTAGTAAAAATAAAACAAAAAATTTCTCTATAAGACGTTTGAATGTATTCTTGGAAATGTAATCTTTAGTTGTTGACCTAAAATTCTATTTTGTTTTAACAGCTGTCATAAAGTTTTTTTTTATCATACGATTTGTAAGTTTTGAAAGATAATAGAACGCAAAACAACGTAGGGTCACTTCTTAAACTTTTTATTGCAAATGTCTTTGTTAAATTCACTATAGTATTTATAAAGAAAATTCCTTAAAATCATTGAAAACATAATAAATTATTTTATTTAAAAAGTTTTCTATTTACTTTATGGATAACAAAAAATAAACATTTATGTTTTTTCAGTAATATTAATTTATTTCTTAATTAATTTATTTAATTTTAATAATGTACTTTATTTTTCATCTCTAAAAAGTGATTGGTATTCATCAAATCTACCTTAATTATTGTTTTTGTTCAAGTTGATTTTAGTCATATCGTTTTTTGTTTAAAACTTAAAACAAAATTAATGAATTATCTTTTCTACTTCATTGAACGAAGATAAACATTTTTCTGTCGAATAAATATTTCATAATTATAACCAATAACATATACTTTGTAATTACTAAAATCAACTTAGGAAAGGTTATTAAAAAGCTATTTAAAAATTTCTACTTAATTACATTTTTGTAATGATTACGTTAAACAAATTTACACTATGTGTAAAAGAAAATTTAAACATTATTCTCTAGATGACGTCATTGCATCCTGATAGGAAATCATTTGATGATTCATCGCCGCCATATTCCATTTTAGATTGAAAGCTCAAAGTAACTCATTGGTTTACTATTTAACAATCTAATATCAACAAATTGATTATGCAACTGGTTTTCTTTGATGTTTTCCGATAGCGTAAGTATGTTCTGAATAAACAGGAAAGTTTCATTAATTAAATGATTTGTAATTTTAATTAAGGCCTAAAAACGTTGCTAATTATTTTCGCCTTAGAAATTATCATGCCAGAATTTAATATTTTATTAACTTAATTGATTGTTGTAATTTCACTTTAAACTACTTAATATCCGTGTAAAAGTTTTAAATTAAAAAAAATTTATAAAAATCTTTGAAAAAAGTTTTTCATTTTCTCAGATATTTGTGGAAACAATTTTTTGAATAATTAAATTTTAAGACACTAAAATTAATCAAATAAAAGTAATTTATGATATTTTTATCGATTTAAAATGTCGAGATCTGACTTTATTGAAAGTTTATTTAAGTGATTAAAAAAGATCGAAGAAAACCGGTTGCGCAATATTGCTCATATCGAAGATTTGACTAAAAGCTTGAAGTAATAACTTTTTGTTAATTACCCTGAAATATGATATGGGAGTGGTGATTCATCAAATAATTTCCTATCAAGAAGCAATGACGTCATTTGTTTAAATTTTGTTTATACACCTAGTCAAAACGAGAGAATCTGTAAAACTTTTTCTTTCAGTGATTTTTTGTTATAAAAGTAGATATCTTATTGACAAGGCACCTCTTCTATTTGCTGATTTATTGAACGGACAGAACAAAATGAATCGAAAAAGTATGATTTTTTTTACTGGTTGCATCTTATGGTTGGTTATTATGGCACCTCTTGCTTCAACAAGCTTCATCGCGACCGATAGATGTGAAGAAAATGATAAAACCTGTATGCTACACCAAAGTTTACAAGACAACAGAATCAAACAATTTCAAAAGGAGTTGTTAGTAAAGCTGAATATGAAAGAACCACCGAACGTGAGCAAAAGTGACTTGCCTAGTCAGATTACTATTGCTTCTATGAAGAAAATATATGGAATCGATCGTTTGGACAGATTCTCTGAAATTAACTCTCGAAAAATGAAAATTGAAACAAAGGAAATTTTCAGTATGCCTAAGCTCGGTAAGTGGTTATGTTTATTTGGTTTAAATTTTTTAATTTGGAAACCGTTATTGAAAAACTGAAAGCAAGTATTATTGCACTTACTTGTCTGTTGTAAGAATTGATTTGCTATGTTGTTGTTTAGATATATAAAAGAATATTTTGAATAACTTTGCAAAAACATGATTGGTTGTTATGTTACAAAAATATATTAAGAAGTTGTTAGTTTGGTTAAAATTTATCATTTTGTACCTTTCATTTGTTAAGCTCTTTAATTTTCCTTTTTTTTTTTGCTGATTGACTGTTAGCTAATACAATTGGAATATTTGGCAAAACGTTTGCATTATTGTTATAATTTTTAATTTCTCGTTAGAGTATTGTGTTGATCCATATAATAAGTTCTCTAGTTTTTATTTCTTTACATACATATTTCCTAGAAGCAACAAAAATTGATTTTTTGATTAATTTCTAAAGATACATTTGTTTCAGTTCATAACGAAAAGATTGAAGAAAGTGATGAAGGCTGCTACTTTGAATTGACAGATGACAAAAAGAAGTTTAAAGCTCAAAAAGCAACTTTGTGGCTTTACATTCTTCCTAATACCACAAGGATTGTACCAAGTGCTGCTCATATCACTTTAATACATTTTGAAAAAGCTGGAAACGGAAGTTACATTCCAGTAACAGGTCAAACACTTCCTATTCCCATCAAAACTGACAAAGGTCACTGGCTAAATATCGAGATAACTGATTCTGTCAATAGAATGCTATTTAATAAAAATATGTCTAAACTGATGAAAGTAATACCTAAAAAAGATGCTCAAGATATTGTATTGACAACCAATGAAAAACAGATTGTAAGTTTTGTTTGTAAAAGTTGTTCTTGTATTAACTAACAAATATTTCAAATAATAATTCCTCTTTAAAAAAGTGAGGTTTCACTTTGTTTTTGATAAATTAGTTAAATTGAAAATCAGATACTTTATTTCGAGCTAACAATGTATCGAGCTGACAGATGTTTATAGATTCGAAAAAAGCTTCTTATCAAAAATTTAATTCTTTCATGTATTTTTTAAAATATAAATTAAAGTATATTGAATGGTTAAAAACTTCAAGATATAATGTTCTAATTTTTATAAAATATTACTTTGAATTGAATATTTTATTAACTTGATGGTTAAGAGTAAGACATAAGTTTTTATTCTTTACTAATATAGTTTACGACAAATAATAAAATTAATGAATTTTCAGAAACCTTACATGCAAACTGCACTTGTGGAAGATACAACCGTATTGAAAAGAAGAAAACGTTCTTCTGGCTCTCAAACACCATCAGAGTGCTCTGGGAAGAATGCACATCTTCATTGCTGTTTGTTTGACATGGTACTTAATTTTGATCAAGTGGGCATGGATTGGGTTCTCCACCCAAAAAGCTTTAATGCTAAGTATTGTACCGGTGGATGTAATTATGCTCATACTCGGGATACGATGAGAGGAAAAATGGTAGCTCATGCAGTTGATTATTTAACAGAAGACCAATCTAAGAGCTGCTGTGCTCCTAAGGAAATGCTGCCACTCAGTATTATGTATCGTGACAAATTAAACAATTTTGTCATCACAAAAGTCGAAGATATGGTAATTTCAGGCTGTAGATGTGTTTAGAAAGCTATGTGTTAAAATAATTCTGCAAGTAGTTTGTCTACAGCAAAGTTTGCATCAAAACAAACACTGCTTAGTAACTTTTAGTTTGAAATAAATTAGCTATAATATAATTATGTATTTATGTAGTCTTTGCAGTTCGTATTGTTTTCGATAGTCTGTTAAATGCTACGACCTATTTGCTGACTACTTGGTGTTTAGTAAACATGCGATCATGCATTTTGATAATAAAGTCTGAGACATCTATAATTTGATATTATTTTTAAGTTATATTAAATTTATTAGCAGTAAAATTGAATATGAAATAAAACAAAACTTATTTTAAGCTATTTTTCAGTTACACAATCAGTTTTTTGAAATTACAAAATGATATACCTATTATTGGATGAATAAATTAACTATAGATAGCGCAACGTTAAACTAGTGTGAAAAAATTGTAGAAAAAAGTATAAGATAATGAAAAAACAGATAAAAGCACTACAAATGAAAAAAATATATTTTGATGAATAATACTTTTAACATCAAGATCTTTATTACCTCCTTTGCTTGATAACAGCATCCTGCTTTAGACGGAACCGGAGAATAAAGCTGATTTGGTAAACAAACAATCCAATAGCGTTTTTCTAACCGATACTTATCAATTTTTTGAATTATTTAACTCCTCTTATCTTAGATTTTAGTTTTTCATTTTTGTTAAAAACAATTTTTAGAGTTTTTGTTTGTTTTAAGTGTTTTTAATGTTTTCTTGTAATTTCAGCAAAATAGTTTATAGCTTTTAAATTTTACTGTTTTGTGTTATTGATGATATACTAGAAAGCTTTCAACTTTTCTAATTTTTTTCTTTTAAATTTGCAAACATTTATTTGGTGTAATTCAATTTTAAATCTTCTTATTTGATAAACATTACTAAACAAATTTTCTTTAATTTTTTAAGTTTTAATAAATAGTTTAACTAAAAACAACTAAAATAGTGTTTTTTATCACATTTAAGTAATAATATATGTTTTAAAAGAAAGGAATGCTATAAGTTTAACTTAAAATGAAATATAAACGCAAAACAGCAAATAAGAGAGTGTATTAATGTAACTGGCAGCAATAATCATCACTAGATGGTAAAATTACAAAATCATATTTTCTGGCCCAAATTTAAAAGAGTCCAAAGATTTTGACGCAATGAAGGAGTCTATTGATAATTTATTAATCGTTTAATCCTTTTAAATTTTTTTTGATTCTTTATTTTGAACAAGAATGCATAAAATATAAGAACTTTTGTGACGTTGTAGTAACATAAATTATATGGAAACCAAATATATTTATATATATATATTTATAAATATACTAATACATATAATCGAAAATATATATTCCGTGTATTTTTAAGCAGTGAAAGATTTGACAAAGTTTAGGATTAAATAATAACTAATGACTTTTAATAATTTAGCTGTAGGAAACTATTAGAGGGTGTTTAAGTTGAAGTAATTATCCAATTCAATTCACCAAAAGCTTTTTTTCTGTCTTTTCGCTAACAACCTGAAATTTTGCAAAATCTGCTTAACAAATCAATTTAGTCTTAAATAAGAGCAAGACACAAATTCAACTTCTCTATATTTATTTATTACAATAAATGTTGTAAGATGTCGGAGTAGGAGAGAGAAGGAGTATTGTCATCATCGGTTAAAAACGCTATTAAATTTATTGTTTAGCAACTCAGCTTTATTTTCTGGTTCCATCACACGCTGGTCGCTGTTATCAACTACAGGAAGTATTTGAGATCTCGCCTTAAGCTTGAGATTTATGAAACCAAAAAACGTTTTCTTACAAGGTGAAGATAAAACTGCACTTTCTCTTCCTAAATGAAAATTAGAAATAGATTTCTTGTAATTTATACAAAGATCATTGTAATGACATTTGATAGAAGGGTCTGTTTTAGTTTGTTTGTATAAGAGGTTTTTAAAATGTTATAAATTGCTTAAATATTTGGGAAAATGTGGTTTTTTGGTTGAATCTGTAAAAAGATTTGAATTTTTTGATTAACTCTGTAACGATGTTAGTAAACCTTGAGTAACTAGTAATGATGTCTTCGGAAGAGTTGAAACAGAAATCCAGTCAACATCTGATAGAAACTTGTTAATGCCATTATAATTTCCACAGTAAAAATTCCTTTTGCTTGAAGTTTTAACGTTCATCAAAAAAGTTTGATGCTTGAATTCAATCATATTGTGATCGCATCTCAAGCTTCTTGTTGATCAATGTAGATAATGTTCTCAGGTTTTGATGTGATAAGAAGATCCAAAGTAGTACCAATAACTTGGGTCGGAAAAGTAACCATCTGAGATAGATTATTGGTATTGAGGAAGCTTACAAAGGCATGACTTAGAAAGGCTGAATTAGTATTATCGCTATCCAAGTTAAACGATTTTCCACTAAATGCTAAATTAGGGTTATTCCAATCATTTTTACTAAAAGTAAAATCACCCAAAATATATAATTCAGGACACACAATACTATTCAGAACCTTCAATAAGGCCTTAACAGTAACCTTATCATTAATTTAAGACGGTGGTAGATAAGTACATATAAAACGAGAAAATTTGGGCTTTGAGTAATGAAAATCAAAAGCAATAATCTCAAACCCTGGACAATTAATGGGATCGATCTGAATTCTGAACAAGTTTCAACAAATTTTGACAAAAATATTTCTACAAAAGAAGCTTCTAGTCTTTTCTTTTCTGTGCAGAAAGAATTAAAAAAATTAAATTCGCAAAAAAATAATCTGCAACCGCTCTACATTAAATCTCTAAAATCAAATTGTGTTACATGTTTAATTTCAAAAATTTGATTTTTTTTCACAAAATAAACAAACCAAAATTTATATTCTAAAATGTAATTTTATTGAAATATTTTTAAAACTATTAAAAAATTCTGTGACAATAAAAATTCTTGCTTTTATTGTTTATGAATAAATAATTAAAGAAATTACAAATCAACTAAAAGTAAATAAACTAAATATTAATTGTAATTATTCTACAATAATAAAAATAAGCATTTATTTGAAATTTAGTGGAATTTGAGGTTACTGTATAAATATTGAAGAAAAGTTACTTGAAAATTGAAGACAACCCAAAATTATTATACTAATCAACCAGTCAAAATGCTTATTAGTTTAGGTTAATAGAAAGAATAAAGATTATTACGCTAAAATTAAAAAAAAGTTAAATAAACGAATTGTTACATCATCAAAATAAATACACTAACAATCAAATAGATTAAAAACAAATTTGTGTTTATATTTTTAATTTAAAGCGCTTAGATTAGTTCTAGCTTTAGTGTGGTTTTTGAAAGTTAATATTGATCTTCATACAAGTGATTTAAATAATTTTTATTGTCACGTGTTTGTAACTTGCTGATATTAGTAATTTTGTTATTAAATTAACATAAATCCATTTTTGGTGCAAAATCTATGTTTTAAGTAAATGTTTCTTAGCTTTAAAAACATGAAAAACAGTTTTTTAACTAGCTATTCAAGCTTGTTTTTAGAATTTTAATTCTATGCATTCGATAAATAAGTAATTTGGTAATAGTTCTTTCAACTTTCTTTTAATCAAAGATATATTTCTTAAATTTTCATAAAACTTCTGTTCAAATAATCATTGATTATTTAAAATGAGTTAAAAGCCCTGATTATAAAACTTGAAGGTAAAGTTGAATGTGCCAATA
>JAQGEQ010000111.1:0-17501 GCA_034620365.1 Pegea sp. RAD2-039 | reverse complement strand
TATTGACTTGGTGTTGGTGGCCGAGGAGTTTTTACAAATCAAGGTGCTAGAAGAAAGTGAGTCTTCAGCACCTTCAACCACCAAACACAAGATTTGTTTGTAAGACAAGTTATTATTGACTTGGTGTTGGTGGTCGAGGAGTTTTTACAAGTCAAGGTGCAAAAAGCAAGTGTGTTTTCAGCATCTTCAATCACCAAACACAAGATTTGTTTGTAAAACAAGTTATTATTGACTTGGTGTTGGTGGCCGAGGAGTTTTTACAAGTCAAGGTGCAAGAAGCAAGTGTGTTTTCAGCATCTTCAATCACCAAACACAAGATTTGTTTGCAAGACAAGTTATTACTGACTTGGTGTTGGTGGCCGAGGAGTTTTTACAAATCAAGGTGCTAGAAGAAAGTGAGTCTTCAGTACCTTCAATCACCAAACACGAGATTTGTTTGTAAGACAATTTATTATTGACTTGGTGTTGGTGGTCGAGGAGTTTTTACAAGTCAAGGTGCTACAAGCAAGTGAGTTTTCAGCATCTTCAATCACCAAACACAAGATTTGTTTGTAAGACAAGTTATTATCTACTTGGTGTTGGTGCCCGAGGAGTTTTTACAAGTCAAGGTGCTACACTAATAGAAATATGGTAATAAAAACGATAAGTTGAAATTTTATGATGATAAAGCAAAAGATGTAGGTTTAGAAGTTAATTATTAAATTTAATTGTGAGCTAGTTCAACTGCTTCAAAAGATTTCGAAAAGCTGTGTTTACAAAATCGCTGTCAGCAAAAAGTACTATTTTTAGGTTCATTTAATATGAATTTAGAATGAAAATGTACTTACTAGTGTCTCAGTGATCACATTCTCCCTGTATTCACATGAAAATCTCATGGTTTCGTTCTTTTTGCCAGTTTTACGCAAGGATATTATAAACTTATTATTTTTTGGTTTACTATAAGATAAGATGCCAGTAAAGTCATTATAGGACCACTAAAAAATGAAATTTAAAAAGTCATTAAAATAAACCCAAATTAAACAATATGTTAACAAAGGTTGATCTATTAATTTACTTAATTTTTATTTGTTTAAATGTATTAACTAAATATTATTACAATAAATCTAAATTACAATGTGAAAATTCAACTAAAACTACATTTCAAAAGTTATACATTCCAACATTTTAAAATGAATTAATCGAATTAAAAAGAATTTTTATAAAACTTCTTTTATAGTTGTATTTATATATTGATACTATATTTAAAAAGTTATGTAAATATGTTTATATAAATCAAATAAACAAATAAATATCAGAAAACTGAAGTTACTTGGTTAGTTATTTCTTATGAGCTTGGTTTATATGTAGTAACAGATTTTGTTTCAACCGCAAATAACCTTTTATATCTAAAAACAAAATATATTATAAAATCTGAAATTTTTTTGTTTACTTAACATTAACACATGACTACAGATAACAAAACAAATTAGTTTTTAAGGTAATCACAGAACCATATGACTATAATGAAACGTAACAAGTACCATAGTTTAACATCAATAAGGTAAAAAATAGGAAAGCTGCAGAGGCATGGATATATAATTAACAAATATTTACAAAAGTATTAACAAGATAACTATTTTTATACATATAAATAGTCTATAAAATTGTAAATAATAACTTCTTTAATTATGATGTTAAGTTTTACACCATAAACAATAAAGTCTTATAAACTGATATAAACAAATAATTACTTTCTTCTCCATGAATGTTTGGTTGCATAGTAACAAGCTATATCAACATTATCAGCAATAATTTGTGACATAATCCATTAACTTTCTTTTTGTCTTCAATTTATCTAAATGCCCTAAACATATATACACTAAAAAATAAATTAATTGAAATGGTTATTGTAGAAATAAAACTTAAATAATAGTTTTTAGTTTTTTATGAATGGTTATAAGCAAATATATTTGGAATATAAACAAGGCTTTGATCTATTATTTTTAAAGCCACGAAATGAAAAAACTAAATAATAAATAAAACAAAATTGGTCCAATGAAAATAAATAAATGAATTTGCAAACTTTTTCTAGAAAACTGTTATTAGAATATAATCTTATATCATTCGAAATTCTAAAGTTAAAAGTATAGATTTTAATAAAGAAATAGAAAAATTAGTAAACATAAATGTTTATTTAATTACTTTTAATATTTGAAATGATAGAATTTTTAGTATAAATATAAATTAAAAATGACTAAAATATCAATGATACATTGATACAAATATACATTTAAAAATATTTGTTTTGTATAAACTACAAAAAAACTCATATTTTTATAATTAGTCTTAAATATACACAATTGTTAAGTATAAAACAAATAAATAGAGATATAATCACAAAAACAATTTAAAATATAACTCATTAGACATAAATTATTTCCAAAATCAATTTATTGAAATGATAAACTACTTCAAAGTAAGATTTGATTTAAAGTTGTTGTTAAAAAGTTTATATACAAATATTAATAAACAAATTTCTCAATAAACTTATAAATGAAAGAAAACTGTTCCTACAAAATAACAAAAACTAAAAAGTAGAAAAAAAAATTAAGAAAAAATTTGATATTTATTTAAAACAATTAATCATATAATAAGTTAAATAAGCAACAAAAAATTTAATAAATAAAAATAAAATATTTTAATCAATTAAACTTACTTTAAACATTTTTAAAATTCGGTAATTAAGGCACAATGATTAAGTTAATAATTTATTTCGAAAACTTAAATGTTAAATTACTAAAAAATATTTTAAAATAGATTATTAAATAACTATTTCAAAAATATTTTTAATAATTTTAATAACATGTTAACTATTACAAACGTTTTTTGGTTAAGACATACTATTTAATACGAAGAATAAATTTTATTTGACGAATTTTATTTCAATAAAACTTTTAAAACAAATTTTATAACATTTGTTAATAACTAAATAACAAAAAAATTCAACAAAATTTTAACTTGTTTATAATTATTCAAAATAATGTAAACAAAAGTTTAAAAATACTTAGACTAAAATGGGCGTTTTCATTTTTGGAAATACTTTGATGTAAGAATAGTTTTAAATATTAAATTATTACTAACTGCTTATAGTGACTTTTGATTGAATTGAAAATTATGAAATTAATCAAGTACAGTCAGAATAAAAATTAATTTTAGATGAAAAAACCTCATAAATAGTTTGAAGGAACATTTTTAGAATGTAATCCAAGTAATTTAACTTTATAGAAGCTATGATAGATTAAAACCAGTAATAAAAACTTTTTGTTAATACATAAAAATCTATTGATACTAATAAACACCTTTGAGTATAATGAAAGCTTTAGCTTGCTAAAAGAATATTGCGATTTCAAATTTTGTAACTCTTGGAATGGTTTGTATTGCCCGTACGTTTATTGTCATCTATGATAACATAGAAGTTAGTGATTACATTATTAAAAGATTGAAGCATGATAGAAACTAAAATGGTTTCGCTGCTAAAAATAAAGTTAAAGAAGAAATGAATTTAAAAGAAAATGGAAGAAGTTTTAAAATGGTAGAAAATTCCATTACAAAACAAATTAAGGTAGACACAGAAGAAATTGAAGATTTTACAAAAATTGTTGAAGACAAAACCATCGACAACGATGATAAGATTTTTAAAAATAACCTAAATTTGTCTCAAATTTAATAAGTAATTAATCAATTTTCTTCGTTATAATTTATATTATAAAAACATTTTATTCAATTTAGAATAAAAACTAGTGAAGTCACAGCAACAAACCATGTAAAGATAATCATTTAATAGATTTATCACATATTTTATAATTGTATTGAACGGAACAAATTAATTAATTAGCTTTAGAGCACTTTAAAGAAGTTTTCTGTATCTAAAATACCAAAAACATATTTTTAAGTAATTATTTTAAAAATAAAAGTTTTTGTGTTTTTATGTAATTGGCAAGAATTTATTTTTCAGCAAGTTTTTATAAATGTCTACAATTGAAAAAATTGTAAAGAAATTAATATTTAAAACCTATTTTGAGTTTTTCTAGAAAAAGAATTTATTTTGACGATTTCTTTCAAGATTTTCAAAAGTACTAAATTGCTTTAGTAGGAATCTTCGATCATTATTAATCTATGAATCTGAACGTCTTTGCTGTTTTATAAATCTATTTTATCATTTAAATTGAATATCTTACTTAATTATAATTTGTAATTTGATAATGACTTATGATATTACTTGGAAATTCTGAATTGTTCTGAATTAGCTCTCTAAAATGAAGATTAAAAATATTTATGTATTTATTCACTTTCATTTAAATAGTATTTTCAAAGTTACCGTTTAATGTCTATTTCTAAAGTTTTTTTTTCTTCAAAATGTTGAATAAATTTAGTTGTAAGAATGATGTTTAAAGATTTATTGTAAATGATTTCATCTAAGTGCATGTTACAAAATTTTGTTTATGAGTTGATAGTAAAGTTGCTAATATTTATATTATTTCTTAATTCACAAAATATAAAAAAAACAACTGAAAAAACTTTACTTAAAACAGATTTTCACTGTTACCAGCATGTCATTAAAGGTTTCAAACGAATAAAAATAAATGAATATAAATTCTTTTAACTTTAAAATACTCTTAAAGAAAAAGAACCAAACCAAAAAAAGTCTTGAGCTTTAATAACAAAAGGGATTAATTCTATGCTGATGCAAAGCAAAGACTCGTTGACAATTGTTTAATGAAAATAGTCTTGGTGTAGTTATATGGCATCATTTTGAAAAGAAAAATAATTATTACTGAAGGTTTAGATGTAGCAAACGTATCAAAAGTCATAATGTTGTTACAAACTAGTATAAAAAAATTACACTAAATCATATTAGGTTGAAAAATTGTTGATAACATTAATGGTGAAACAATCAACTTGGAACAAACTACAACGAGTTTAGAAGAGTCTAGAAGAAAAAAACTGGTTTATAGTATTCTGAGCTACATGATAGACTCAGATGATAAAGATTTAACTTTCCTTAAATGGTACAATTTGTACCATTCTTTGTGATTTAAACTGTAAAAACTTTATATTGATATTTTATTGACATTTATGGTTAAAACCACATATTTTATTTTATGAATTTATTTATTTGAGCTTAATAAGTTTAAAATTTGTCAACAAAAAAGTTAGTAGTTTCAACAAATTTATTTCCCTAACTTTTGAAGTTTTTAGTCGAAAATAAATTAAGTATTATAGTTATACTAATTATGTATACTTATATATTATAGAAATATAAATATTCTTAAATTGAATCAAAGTAAAAACTTGTCTCTGGTACGTTTTATTTTAAAAACCTTTAATAACTTGTATGAACTGAACATCGAGTTTTAATGAAGTAGAAGGAATTTCCCGAAATAATATTTAATAATCGATTTAATGGTCGAATAATTTCAAAACACATTTTATAAATTCTTTTAATATTTTTTATTTGAAATTTGATATTAATAGCATTTGTTTAAACTTTCACAGATGAATAGAAATTATTCGAGCACAAAACCAATTGTTAATATGTTAAATAGTTCAATTTAGTACAGAGATATTAAACTTCTAAGGTTACTTATTGATTAAAGTTAGAAAGTTTACAAGAAATGCTACTCGTCTAAACTTCTTTTTTTTCTAAAGTGGTTTTTGGTACAAACATGTAAAAAGCCAATTATAATTAATTGATTGAATAATTATTAATAAATAATCAACATTTTTGAATAAATAATGAAATTTTGCATCATTGTTATTCATCGCGAAATTCTGGTTACAATCGAAGTTTTTGTTCCTCATCCTTTTCATAATGATTAAAGTCTCATTTCTTCCCAGACTAAGATATATAATTTAATATATTTTTTACATACTTGATAAAAGCAAAATTCAAATATAGATTTTCGTTTGTAGAATTTAGAATAACATTTTAACAATGAAAAATCAACACTTTATGTTATTCAAAATAACTATAAAGGAATTTTGTTTATTGAGAAAGCAAAAAAGTATAGAATGGAATATTTATTTACTTGAAAATTCATTGTTCTATTTTATCTTTATTGAGAAAGTCTTTTTTTAACTATTACAAAGCAGAATATTAAAAAAGAAAAAAGACATTTTCACTATAAAAAGTAAGCATGGTCTAATCATTGTTGTAAAAATAAAGTAGCTAAAAGTATGAATCTAGTATTAATATTTACAGTGATAGAAATTCAGTTATGTTCGGTAAAATCAACTCATCAAAAAGATTTAATTCATGTTTGCTGTAGTTAAAGACCAGCTCCATATAATCAGTTGTTTAAGAAAATATATTTATCAGAAGTTACCTAACATAAAAACCTACAAATCTGACAGCGTGTTTGAAATATTTAGCTTGCTTAAGTATTTTGTATTTGCTAAAAAAGTTATATGATTTTTTATCTACAGCCATGCGTTCTACCTCAAGGAAATGAATAAAAAAAGTCAGACAATCAAAACTCTGATTATGTGTTAAAATCTTTTATTTGTAGAACTAACAATGCTAGATGAAACCTAACTTAAAGCGTAGAAGAAACTGGTTGCGTGTATTTAGAACTTTAAAACATAAAAGTATTAAAGTAAAAATGATCAGTAAATTTCTTCAAAGTTTCATATAAGAAATGCATCTAAAAGCAGCAGTTTAATATTTTGTTTCAGAATTTTAATTTTGAAATTAGTTAAAATACTTTGAAGTAATTGTGAAGTTTTGGAATCTAATATTTTTTCATAAAATTTTTATAATCAGTTTATTTCTAATAAATACAAGGCTTCTGTTCTAACCATAACTTACTAATTAGATAAAAAAAAGTTTTTTTATTTCAATTTCTTTCGATTTTAGATAGTCTTATTGGTGGGACTAGATTTTAAACTTTATTTCGAGAGACTTCAACTTAAACATTTAAAAGATTTTGCAGGATTTAATAGAAATGAAGTCTATTGTATTAGCTTTGGTTACAGTTTTGATTTATGCTGTGAATACTGCAGGTGAAAATATTCGAATAATTTATTATTAATAATATTTGAAAATTTGTTTCTTCTTTAAAATAAATGCAAAGTAGTATGCTTGAAAAGAGAACCTCTTACTAACATATATTCTCACAAATAGTATAATAATACTGATACTAGAAGTCTTTTTAATATTTATTAATATACATTCTGAATATTTAATAACGACTTCAAAGTAAATATTTCTTAATTTAGATGGAATCAAATGTGTAGACTATCTTGCTCTGAAATCAGAAAATACAGAAGAAGTAAATATAATTTCAAACGATGAAGTCGACTGTCCTGAATCCACATCTTGCTACTTTGCTATATTCAAATACTTTTCCGGTAAAAACAAAGAGTATACAATCCAAAAATTTTAAAATAATCAAACTTTAATTTCAATTCTAATTTTACTATTTGATAACTTTTAAAAAGCGTTTTAAAAACTTACTTATGAGTGAGTATAAGTTTGGTAAACACAATTTTCATCTCAATTGCAGGCGCAAATACAAACTATATAGCACACTGTGTCGATAATAATCACGGTGATTGGAGCGATCCGTCCTTTTGTGAAGCAGAAGACTTAGAAACTTGCTCACAAAGCTTTTGTTCTGAAGATCTTTGTAATAATATTTCAATAATTCAGCCACCAACAACTCAGCCAAAAACAACTCAGCCACCAACAACTCAGCCACCAACAACTCAGCCATCAACAACTCAGCTACCAACAACTCAGCTACCAACAACTCAGCCATCAACAACTCAGCCACCAACAACTCAGCCACCAACAACTCAGCCACCAACAACTCAGCTACCAACAACTCAGCTACCAACAACTCAGCCACCAACAACTCAGCCACCAACAACTCAGTCTCCAACAACTGTGGTTGAAACAACAGCTGAAACAACAACTTATACTTCACCATCTTCAAGTATTACCTTCAATCTAATTGTTTAAACACAAGTTAATTTCATTCTAATATGTTTTTAAGAATGTCCAGCTCTTAGTAAAGATAGAATAGTTGACTTCAATTGTTCAAGATTTTATGATGATTCATCTAAATGTGGACGTCGCAGAGCATGGTCTTGTGATTATTCTAGTTGGAGAGTTAATATGTTGGAAGTGTTTGTAAAAGAATTTGCAGACAAAATGTAAGTTTACAAACTTTTTTTCAAAATTTTAACTTTTTTATTTTATATAACAAAATTTTTAGTCCTGAAGATAGTGATTTTAAACTTCCTAAATGTGATAATGATGATGGCATCAGTTGTGAATCATCAGAAAAATGTTGTTACATCTCTTACAGTGGATGTCAAATCTGTCATTGCATCTACCACGATTACATTGGTAATTGATGAGTATTATTTTTTGAAATAGTTTCTACTTATTATCAATTGTTTACTAAGAGTGTATTAATGATTTTAGATCAAACATATGTACAAAATATTTGGAAGCGAGATCAGCAACTATGGAGGAAGCTATATAAGTTATACATCGAAGTTTATCCTGGAGAATCTAACTATTTTAATACTTGTTAAACAAGCGAAATCTTCCACAATATATTACTTACAGTAGTTATTTACTAACAATTATAAATATATCAAAACCTTATACTTTATGAAAGTGCTAACTGTTGCAACTTGTAGATTGTCTTTATAATTAAAAAATGTTTGATTAAACTCATAAGAACATTACTGTAGTAATCTAAAGTAAATTAGCAGAAATGAAATAACTTTTAGAAAGAAAACTAAACATTAGAAATTAAAAGTAAGTTCCACTAATAGAGAAATGTTTTGTTGGTAATTTTTGTTCCGAAAAAGCTCAAGTTAATACTATTTTTTTCATTTTATTTGTTTTATTCAATGCATGGTTGGAGATGACAAACTATTCAGCTGTTATAGAAGACTGTAAAAAACTGCTGAAGGATGTTGTAAAAGTCTTTAGTATAGTTAATGTAGAAAAAAGAACTCTATTGAAGCATAGGCAATTAAAAGTAAATAACAAAAAATATCAAATTAAGTGAAAAAAGAAGCTGGCAACATTATACATAACTTGTTAACAAAATTGTCTAAATGTTATTTATTTCAAACGATGTTAAATTTGTATATCTTGAAAGATTTGTGAATTTGGTGAGAAGCAACTGAACTAGTTTCGAATAAATAATTTCTTATAATAAGGATGCATCTATATTAATTTTTCAAATTAAATAAAAGTCAATATTAGTAGTAAGCAAAACTGATTTAACAGATTTTTATACGAATATTATTACATAAAGATTTTAAGCCAGATTTTCAGTTATTAGTAGCAGTTGGTCAACAAGAATTGTTTTGGAATACTTTTCACATAATCTTTCCTTAAATAGAAAAACATTTTAAAATATTTTATAGATTGCTCAACAGTAATGTAGTTATCGACAATTATTTGGGCAGAACATTATTTGCTCATTTGACAAAGTTGAAATTTGACTTTTAATACCTGAAACACTGAATTAAATCCTGTAAAAGGCTTCTAAACTAAATAAAGGTAAATAGTTTCAGCTTTTTTATCTATTAGCTTGTTTGAATATGAACACAAACTATTAGAAATCCTGTCTATAGAAAAAATTATTAAGATCAAATGAATAGTTCAATAATTAGATTATAAAGTTCTTCACTGTCAAAGATGCACAGAAGACATGTAATTGAGTACATCAGAGTTTCATTCTAATTTTAGTGTTCGTTATTCTAAAATCAAGAATGTAAAAATACAAATAATATTCAATAAAAGAAAAACTTTCTAAACAATCACCTCTAGTATACTGCAAATTGCATCTTTCAAGTAAGACAAAGTACAAGTCTAAAACAAAAATCGGTGTAAACCGCGCTTAAACACCATCGCTATGTGTATTTCAGAGAAAATTGTAGAATCCTTAACTCTAATGGATAGATTAAAATCATCAACACTACTACCTCTCTGTCTTGCTTCAAAATGAAGGTTAAGATGTACAATAGCGCACTGGAAGCTCTTGGAGTGAAGACTTATGACAGCAAAGACTGCTTCGAAGAATAGAAGCGTCAAGCGCATGTAAAGCACCAAAAAAATCTAGCAACTTTGAGATTTTGCAGAAAGCTAGAAAAGCATTTGTAGAGCTGCAAGAAAATGTGTCTATGAGCTTTGGCTGTGCAAAATTGAAGCTGCAGCAGCAATGGGTGACACCAAATCCGTTTATGATGGTGTTAGATGTGCAATTAGACCCACAAAACGTCTAGCAGCCCCCTGCAATCAACCGCAGAAGAAATCTTGTACAATAAACACGAACCAAAAGGGAGGTATGTGGAGCATTTTTAACTCGTTTACTCACTGCAAAACACCGTGATGAACACTGTACTGGATAAAATGTAACGACTACTAATCATACAAGATCTTGATTGTGAACCAACAAGAGAAGAACCCAGCAAAGCCATTTCATCAATGGGAAGCAATAGGTAGCGATGGTATAGTACTGGATTTACTAAATGTCAAACTTTTTTGTTCCTTCTCCACGATATTTCAATTAAATGTTGGAAATAAGGACATACCCCTAAATTTATTTCATGAATTAAAAATTCAATTTTCTAGAGAATTTTTTTTGTTTTGTTTACAGCTTTGATAAATGTTACACAATGCTGTTAAACAACATATAATTTATTATTTCAAGATCTGTTTACTCATCTATCGGTTGCTCCTGTTTTTTCCTTGTTTTCTATGTTTATTTTTCGGCAGTCATATTATTTCATGCTTGCTGCAAGAGTTGTGCAATTTGTTATTTGCATCCATCTGACAAATAAAAGTTAATTAAAATTTATTTTTTTTATTTATATATAACACATTTATATATAAATAAACATATATAAACATTTATATATGACAAATATGAGTTAACTAATATCATTTACTTAACATTCCAAAAGATTATTGAAAGCATACCTCCTATAGTTTCTTATCTATATATTTTTCTATGGTAATCGCAGAACGTATGAACCGTAGATTATTTACCGCATAGGTTTCTGCGCATTGCATGTTGTTAGTTCATTCTGTATTCTGACATTTGAGTTTTTCATCGTTATTTACCGGTGTTGTTAACAGAAAACTTTTGTAAGTTTTTTATTTAAAGATAATTTCATAATTATATTAAGATTATTAATTTGAAGTGATTAATTCATTTTTTTTTATTTTTAATCTTTTAGTTTCTATAATTATATTTGGGATTTTTATTTTAATCTAACTTTTATTCATTAGATGATAGCCATAATAATGAGTAATTTGTTAAAATTTAGTTTTTTATAAACTAAATTTTGCATTTAATATTATTTATTACTAAAGTTGTTCTTAAGGAAAACTATGCATTGAAAAAATGTTATCTTTCAAAGTACAAGATTTATTTTTAATTTTAGATATGAAAGTATCAATAATATTGGTTTATTAATACTTATTGTGATATTATTAAATTGAAAACAATTTTGTCATATATTTCTAGTTTCATTATTAATAAAAGTTTTGTAATTCGTTTTTTCGTCTTAATTTTCTTTAGTTTAATAATTTTTAAACATTTATACGAACTTTTTTATCATTTGTGTGGATTTTATTTTTTATCAAACTATTTTTTAGTTTATAATTATTTTACAAATTATATTTTTGTTAAAATTGTTCTACATTTTATTTTTTCTTTGTAATTGTAAAGAGTAAATTTATTATTTTTTGTAACTAAAATAGAAATATTTTATTGAATCAAATGTAGTTTTTATGGATATTCATCCTATAAATTTATCATCAAAATTTAAGCTGATATTTCTGGTGAATATTTTAAGTATTATGAATATTATTAATTTTCAATTTTATCTAAATTAACTATTTTTAAAGATATATTTTACTCTGCAATCTTTTAATACTTAAATTTGAAGATATTTTTAATTTACTTCAAGTAAAATCTTATATATTATATATATTTAAATATTAAATTAAAATTGTTTGTCAAATAACTTTTTAAATACTTTTTAGGTTTACAAATTTGATTCAAGTTAATAATGTCTCTAGTTAAAGAAAGTTCTCAATTCTTGTCACAGAACAAGAAGTGTGTTGCTACCTTGGAAACATTAAAAGATTTAAATAGAGTGGATATGATGATATCTCCAATGAATTTCGACAAAGTACAAATAATCACTCTCCAGTCAGTTACTGATCTATATATGAAGGAAAAATCTAATTTGAAGGATGTAGAACAAATTAAGTCTCTCACTAAATGGAGTGCCACAAAAATGCTGCTGAGTCATAGAGAAAATTCGGACATTAAAAAGTCCATGTTGATTGTAGTTGGTACAGAATCAGATGGTTATCTTGTAATGGTGAATACAAGTATGGATCCTCTCAATCTTTATGATTATCTTCCATATATTAAAGTAACAGCAACTGATACTCTCATTACATTGATTACCAAAGATAATTTTAGAATGTATGAGAGATCAAAGAATGAATCCTTGAAATATCTGAGTCAAAAGCATGATAAAAGTGGAACTATTTGCTTTCTAGAAAAACAGAAACTCTTAGCGACTTATGGATATCATTGTGACTGTGGGCATGTAGAAGTATTTGATTTAAAAAGTATGAAAATTCGTATGGTACTTGAAGCCCATAAACATAAAGTGGTGGCTATTTGTGGTGATTCAAACAGTGATATGATTGTTACTGCTTCTGAACGTGGAACTGTTATTCGAGTATTTTTTGCTTCAACAGGAAAACTCTTTCATGAGTTTAGGAGTTCTTTAGTTGGAGGAACGATTACTGCACTTGCTATTAGTTCTGATTGTGAAATAGTAGCAGCTGTTTATTCTGATGGTCTTGTTAATTTATTCAAGCTACCAAAGTTTTGCGAACAGGATGCCGAAAAATCTATGATTGTTGATACTATGAGTAGACTTTTATCAACTTTCATACCATTTGCTGATTATATTAGTCAACTTCCTGTATCTAAGTGGTTTTATACTGAAGCTGATGTAACTGTGGTTCAGTCGACTGGTAGTGACGTGCGAACTGACCAGGGCGGTGCACCACAACCGCCGGCGGTCCACTGCCTTCAACCAAGCACTGATGCAAAAGGGAGGCAGGACCATCTTTGAGGCCAGTTCGTCGGATTGTGTCGGACAAATGGTGGTTCTTGCAAAGACCGAATGCGGTTCTTAGTGTCTCAAAGTGGGCCAAAGTGACCTGGACACTGGCGACCTCACCGGGCTTGCCAATACTAACGAGGGGTTCACCGTCGTTTACGTATACGGTGGAGTTCATCTTGCCAGGACCTAAGGTACTGTATCTGCAATGACGGAGCTCAACACCAAACTCAACGGCGGTGAGAAGGTTGTCGCGACATGATGCAAACGGAACAATTGAGACAATGTTCCTATGTGGGCTCATTGCAAATTGGTCAATGTGGCACATTGTCAGTCTACGGCCAAACGGGCCGATACCAAACTTCCGATGCATCCAAACACCAAGTTTATTGAGCCAAAATAGATCGAGCAGTGCTTGGTACAACGCCTCTCTGAAAGTGTTGTCAGGCTGTCGTACATAGATAGTATCATGGTTGTAATCCCAGATTTTATGTTGCGCTGTTTTCCCGCCATTGGTTCGATAACAGACCGTATCATTCTGGATGGTGAAAAATCCATCCTTGACAGGTCCCGATACAACAGATGGCTGGAACGTATACATTAACACTGGGCGCCCAAGGCTTAATACAGCATGCATATCTAAGTAATAGTCGATGTCAGACATGATTATGACGTGGCGATCTGATATGGGATCACATCTGTAATCCTGTCGCAGGTCAGCCAAACACCGGAACTCACACAAACCATCAACGTCAGACTCACGTCGTGAGGGTGACATGACGTAGGGGAGATAACCACGTGTGGTGACAAAATCAATCATCATGTCGACAGCGCTATTACGCTCTGTGGCTGCGTCACCATGCGAGTGTCCTTTACTTACAGCAACTTCAAATTGCTCGAGTTGCTGTTGTACCGCCGAACGGTACTGGGCCGCGGCAGGATACGTCCGTCTGTGACGGGATATCATCCGCTGGCGAAGACTCTCAACACGATTGGCATACCAACTAGATCTACACATTTTGCAAGCAGTCGCACTAAGGAGCCAGGCCCCCGCGCATTGCCATTGCCATGGCCAACATTGCCATTTCTAAACTGTGAATTTTTCTATTTTACAATACTATGATTCTGTGCAATTCTTCATTGTCATATACTTTTTCGTTTACATATCAAATAGATCTAATTTGTGAGAATGTGTGTTAGCGAGAGGTGCTCTCTTTAGGCACCCTCCTTCACATTTATTGTAATAAATAAATAAATAAATAAACTGCTGTTCATCTTTTTAAGGAAACAGAATACGTTGTTATGGAGCTGGTTAAAAAGAATCAGCAGAAAATATTTTATAAAATTAATTTACGGAATGCGCAAATTGATTCTGTTGATGTCGTTGGCGAATATTAACATTTATGTGTGATTTAATCGTAGTAAATTTGATTTAAAAAAGTTTCTGCCTCTTAAAATTACTGTCTATCAAATTCTTTATATCTAATTTATTTAGATTAGATTTTTATGTTTAAAGCATCAGATAATTACAACAGATTTATAAGGTTAAAAATTATGTAAAGTTTCAAAATTGTTAAGTTTATTTTTATCAAGAATGTTTTGAGGTACAAAGATAGTGCAGAGATAACTAAATAGTGAAAAATATATGTAAGATAGATCGACAGGAAAAAGTGAAATAATAAATGAGTCGTAAACAGTTTTGCAGTCTTCTTGAAGCAAGATGTTCTTTATGTATCGAATTAGTGTGGCATTAGAGTAGCATCATCTGCAAACATAAGTTTATAAATCATGGTGAGATAAGATTTACATCTTAGAAGTCTCAAATTGAATGTAAGGTCATTAAGGTAGTACCAAAAGTAGATTGTGTCTTGTTCATTGAGATTTAAGGATGTATGATTTCACATCAAACTGAAGAATATTGAGAAGAGAGTTGTTGTATGAACACATCTTTCTTTAAACTGTTTCTGTCACAATAGTGTGAGAAAGTCATTTCCAAATTTTACATTCCCTTTTTTGCTAATTGTTGAGCCGCATAATCATGTTAGTAAACTTAAGTAGACATCCAAGAAGTTTGATTATCTTCCCAGGGCTTCTCTATTTACAGCATCAAAGACTTTTGTGAGGTGTATGAATGTGTTATATTGGAAAAATAACAACTTTTTAAAGAGATTTATTCTATTATAAAATGTGCCTAACAACAAAAGTAACAATAAAAGACCCAAAACACGCAAAATTATAATAATAAACCAGTAGAGCAAAAAAATGAGCATTTAAATAATAATTACGTGATCAATAAAATATATAGATTGTTCTCCTTTATGCTGCTCACGAAATTGTCATCAGGTTTTCTATGAACAAATACGATATCAGTAGTGCCTCTGTTACTTCTAAACACTGAGCTTGAAGAAGAACATCTCTTAAGTAAGATTCTTGCAATAAGAGTTGGATACGGTTGGAGCAGTCAGATTTGTCTCATGAATCTAAGTAAAGGTTATCGTTACATCACCAAGATCTCTAGATAACTTCTAACTATGTTAGCAAAATACAAGCAGCCTAGAGCTTTGTGAAGTTATTCACTAACTTTTTTACAACTCTGATGGTTTTCCATCGACATCAGAAGCTCTATCTCATTTTAAGCTGATTGATTGCTTTGGTGATCTCTTTAATAGATAAAGGGCTCATCAAGCTCCAAATTCACCTTTCGTTGTGGCATACAGAGAAGATTTTTATCACTTACTGAGCGCTTACCGTCGAAAATGTTTGGACCACTTTGATAAGATACAGTTTATAGTTATTAGTAAACCATTATAAAACTCCACAGAGAGTTCTTAGCCTAAAACGATGAACCATTTACTGTTTTCATAAAATCTTCAGTAGTTGTCAGTGTCTGTGTACAGTTGGGTTTCTTAAATGATTAATTTTTAAATTTATTAAATGAGAACTTAAATCTCACTTCTTTGCAGCAATCAAAAGAGTGTTCATCATCTGAAAAATATTTTCTTTGAAAGAGTAAATCAAAAACCTTCCTGGAAACCTTTTAACAATGATGGTGCTAGAGTTTTACTTCCTTTACTTAACGCATGATTGCAGATAAAAAAACTTACATCTCTTAACTCGAAAACAAAACATTATGACAACAAAGAAATAGTTTAAAACTCTTATGTTTAAGTAAGATATAACTATAACAACAGTGCAAAAGCATAGATATATATAAAAATATGTTAAATTTGAATTTGAAAGTAACTTTATATTGAAGTTAGTAAATTTTGTACTACAGGTAATAAGTTTTTAAACAGTTTTATGCTAAGCTTTGAAATAAAAGTATCTGTGAAAGTAATTTAAAAAACTGTTTTTATTTTGGTAAGCTAGAAAAATTTATAATATATATGAAAATTTTAACAAAAATCAAACTAGTTACTTTCTATCTTTATTATTTTTACAAAACATAATTAACTTTAGATGTATTTGCTTTTGTCAAATTATAATAATATATGAATTGAAAATATTAATTTATAATAAAGAAATATAATAATGAAGAATAATGATATTACAAAAGACTTTAGCTATTGGTAAACTTGAAAATGAGTTCTAATTAAATATTATTATGTAAAAGGTTAATATACATTTTTGATTAAAATTCAAAACTTAGAATTGATTTGTATTTTTATTGAAAAAATTAATTTTAACAATTAGATTTATTTTACAATAACTCAAAAAACTAGACATTACAAAAAGATAAAAACTGAAATTATAGAAGTATTATAAGGATATATTTATTAAAGTTAATATATATTTAGGTATATTATCTTCAGCATAAAATTATTAACTTATTCTTTAACTTTATTATGTAATTACTTTAGCCATTCAATGTTTTGAAACTTGTAAAGACTCGAGATAATCTTTAGTCAGATTCTAGCCCACAAATTCTAAGCTTTCTCTCCTCAACCAACTTCAAATTCGTTTAACCAATATTCCATCACTAGATTTATTATTCCACAAATATCTTTATAAAATCAATCAACCTTATCAACTCTATTATAAAGACCTTTAATACTATGAATATTTTGTATTTAGAACAGCTTTTTGTAATTGTTTAGTTTTAAATTTCACCAATCAATTCTTAGTTAGTTTCTCCACGACTAAAATTTTGAAATTGAAGACTGTGATGTTATTTAATGGTTTGTTATTAGGAGCCTGTGGGCCGACAGGTTGTGGTCTCCTTGTATTGTTTTTGTATTCTGTCTTGCGAGATTACTTAAGCAAGATATCGAGTAGCCTGTAATAAAAAAATTTAAGGAAGTTAATAAGGAAGTTAGTTTCAAATCTTGTTTAGTAGA